>PVIA01007887.1:0-78096 GCA_004024845.1 Tonatia bakeri
AAAACAAAAACAAACTAAGCAAACAACTAGAACAGGAACAGAACCACAGAAGTGGAGATCACATGGAGAGTTATCAACAGGGGAGTGGGAGGGGAGAGAGGGGGGAAAGGTACAGAGAATAAGTAGCATAGATGGTAGGTAGAAAATAGACAGGGGGAGGGCAAGAATAGTATAGGAAATGTACAAGCCAAAGAATTTATATGTATGACCCATGGACATGAACTAAAGAGCGGGGGGAATGTGGGTGGGAGAGGGTGTGCAGCGTGGAGAGAAGTAAAGGGGGGGAAATGGGACTGCTGTAATAGCATAATCAGTAAAATATATTTAGAAAAAAAAAAGAGAAAAAAGTTGAGAAGTTGCTTTGCTAGATATTCAAATTTATTTGCAAATGGCCGTATTTCAACAGTGTGGTGCTTCCCACAAGAATGAAAATTAAATGGAACCTAACAGTTAACCTGATACAGACCCTAATATGTGTGAATGTATATGAAGTTAATAATAAGATTAATAAAGGTAGTATCACCAGTGAGTAGTGAACTTTATGCTTATTAATTAAATGATGTTTGCTTAGGTAGTTAATTATTTAGTAAAAACTAAAGTGATATCAAAAAGGATTTCCTCAATTTGCTTGACTCTAGTATCGCATTACAGTAGATGATGTAATATTCATATACAAAGTGGTAGAATTCTAGTCTTTATTTCACCTAGTTATTTGGTCCATCCCTTCTCCCCCCACCCCCCCACCAGACAGCCTGAAGTATCATTTAGATCCCAGATGCTACCTACTATATTTAGTAGTAAACTCGATTATCCCTCAACATACTTTAACAAGCATGTGGAGATATATGAGCTGGTATTTCGAAAGTAACTGGTGTGATAAAAGCCAACTGCAGGAAAGGCTGAGGGTTCAGCAGTCCATAACCCACCTCTGTCTGCACCCTACCCCTCGGCCTCAGATGTCTGTTGTTTAAACTTGTGGTGAAGTGAACATCCGGAGAGGGAGCGCACGGTCGGAGTGCTGGGTACGTTCGGGTAAGAAAAGGAAGTGAGAACTTGGTTGTTTACAGACTCCTAGTAAAACTCACTTCAGTGAGGAAGATGACTGTGATCACACTGTCCTCTGACCTTCTAGGACCTTCCACTGAGAGCTTGTAGAGATAATGCAGGGTCTGTGGAAACTGTGGGAAGTTGTGTTCACCAAGGGTTCTGGAAGGAGGAGAAGGCATTGAATGAGCAGAGAAGAGGAGAACGCTTTCTGAGTCAGTGAATTCTAACAGTAGCAAAGAGAGAACTATTATCCTTATATTTTGTGCCACCCAGATACCAAGACAGAAATTCTCTAGTACTCCCTAATCCAAGGTAACGGCAGCCCCAGTACACATTCTCCACAGGCTCTGGGGGAATGTACGGGGGACCCCAAAATGGAATTTATGTACAGAAATTGTGTATTCTTATACATTTACACTTCAGTCACCTTCAAAGTGCTGTCCATTGGATGCAATGCACCTATCGAAATGACTTTTCCACTGGTCATAACAGTTTTTGAATTTGTCAATTTTGATGACTTTTCATGTTTCACCTCCTCTGCATGGGAAAAATATTTCCCTTTAAGAATTTTTTCATCAAGGAAAGAAGAAAAAGTCACTCGGGGAGAGACTGGGTGAATAGGGAGAGTGGGCATGGGGGTTATGCCGTTTTCAGTCAGAAACTGGCGAGCACTCGGCATGGTGAGAGCAGGCGCGCTCGTAAATCACCCATTACGGGCTGGGCAAACGCGTTGAAAGAGTCTTCAAAAAATTTTCACTGAAGCCAAATGCAGCCTCTCACAACAACATCAGCTGGTTCACTGATCCAGATGGGTTCCTAGAACACTCACTTAGTGGGGAAGCCTGTACTACAAGGGGCCTGCCCTACAGAAGATGATTGTTTTTTGGATCCCCCTTGTATGCACCGGGGTCACTGACAACATCTCTTAATGTCACTGCTTTTTCCTGTCTCCCATCCTGTACCACAGAACAGAATGCCCTGGATTACTCCCATCAGTGCCAGACCAAAGGGAGAGAAAATGAGTGTCTTGGCAATTCCAGATGGTGCAGGTCACCTTTGCTGTTGTAGACCAAGTTCTTCCTTTAAATGAAATAAGGAAGGAGAGAGTTTGGTGCTATCCTGGGTTACTCTGGAGAACAGGTGGTGAACCCTGATTCACCAAGCCATTTTCCATAACCCACCCAGGTCCTGGCCAGGCTCACAGCTGTCCTGACATACCCGGATCAGATTGGCAGTGGCAGGGTTGGGAAGGAGGATGTGGCACGGATTCCATTTGAAGACCCTAGGTTGGTGCTCTGAAGCAGTGTTTCTGGAGCTTTAATGTGCATGCAGATCACTCAGGGAATCTTGCTGAAATGCAGGTTCCGACTCAGTAGGTCTGCATGGGCCATGAGATTCTGTATTTTGAATTCTTGGGTGTTGCTGTAGCTGCTGCTTTGTGGACCCCACTTTGAGTATGAAGCTCCAGAATTACTAAGGATAGAGTGACTTAACTGGGGTCCATTGGAGGGTGCAGGTGAACTACACTTTTACAAAACAAGATGTGTTCCTGAAATCTACATGCAAATAAGATGCTGTTTTCAAAGCATTGGGAGCCCAGAGCCCGTTTGGACCGGACTTTCTGGGTCAGTCACGTCACATGGTCTGTCACGTTGTCAAGAGCATGCATCTTGATTCTTGGTCAGCACATCTGATCCCTAGAATCAGAAGCTTGCTATGTACAGGCTAACCAGGGGAAAGAAATTGTTGGAGGACAAGAAAAACAGAAGTCCTCTTTCATTATCCTTTCCCGAATGTATTCATCTGATGCCTACAGCGAGCTATGGGGGAAAGAAAAATCAGGTTCCGCTCTAGTTGTCTGTATCAGGAGGAGAAACCTGTCCCATGGAGAGGCATAGGGGGCTAGGCATCTGTGCCACCAGGCACATGGGCCAGGAAAGGGAAGACGGTCCCAAAGCACACACCCCTCAAAATCAGCGAGGAAGTAGGAATCATATGGCAATACAGGTCATGGGAGAAGGACTTGGGAAGTCCTAGTGGGTGTGGGCTGTGCTCCCACGTGTCTTCACTGAAGAAAGACGGAGAAGGTAGGGACAGAGACTGAGATCCCACGCAGACAGAGCCCATTCTTACGTGGCAATGAGGTAGACCCCGTGGTGGTGAAACAGCACTTGGGAGATCTGGTCCCAGAAATTCTTTCTGTTCAGAGCAGTGTCCACCTCTTGCAGCCCGGAGCAATGCAGCAGAACTCTCAGGGCGTCCCGGGCAAAGCTAGGGCCCAGAGGAGAGCAGAGTCACAGCCTGACTGCGGCCTGCACATAACTATGCATATGGGCCCTGCCCTTCCTTCCCACCCCGCACAGGATGCTGGTTTGGGGAACGGGAGTATTGGAAAGGAAGGAGGCTGTTAAATGCTCTCCCTCTCTCCTGAGTGACGGTACCTGGGGTGCAGGCGACAGCTGGGGCTGCAACATATACAGCCTAGGGTTGGCCCTGGGCCGGCTTATTCGTTTATTCATTTCTCAACAGCTTATTTGCAAAAAGTGTTAAATGATGTGATAACTTGCTTAAGGTGCTGATTTGCTTCCTGCGATGCTTTAAATCAATAGCACATATTCTCATTTACTTGGTATGTCTGCCTGAAAGACCACGTGCTGATAAAATACTTGAATGGGACTGACTGTGCTTTTGAGTCCCACCTGGCCTAGGAGCTGGATGCGGGCCAACAGCAGACAGATGGGTGCAGATTCTCCCAGACAGCAGGAGAGCTAACAGCTCTTCTGGGTGAAAGGGAAGAGCTGAAGCTCACCTGGTGTGGGCAGAATGAACGCCTGGTATCACAAGCCCTCATGCCCCAGAACACTGTGGGGCACGCTCTGTTATCTTATAGAGAGACCTGGTGGAGAGGACAGGGCCCAGTGAGAGCACTGGGTCTCCTGTTGCTCCCTGCGCACGCTCCCTGCAGACGTTACCTGCGGCAGCCTCTCCTCGTGATGGGTCTACGCTCTACTCTGTGGGGTGGTCCTGTCTACAGAGCACGCACACTCAGCAAAACCCAGGGTGGTTATTATGTGGAAGGCATTCCGCCCTTTCAAGGAGGGAAAATGTTCATAAATGAATGTACTGCCCAGGGGATTATCAACTCTCAGCTTCAACCTGAGGGTATAGAAGCAGCCAGCTCACAAAAGTTTGTTCTCCATCACCAGTGTCATGGTGCAGGTGTAGAAGAGCTGAAACAGGAGGGCCATCAAGAGTTGAGGGAAGAACTGGGCCACCGCCTTCTTGTAGGAAGGGACAGGTAGCAGTGTGCACAGGGCCTGAGATGCCTGCAAGGGAAGGGAAGAGAGTCAAGGCTGTCCTGTCTCCCTCTGAGCCCTGTCAGCACCAGTGAGGGGGGCAGGGGGCTCTGTACCCCACCTCCTCCAAGGAAACCTGAAGCCTGTGTGTGTGTTCCTTCTTTCAACAGCAGCCACTAAGCCTGTTTGAGCCAGGAACGTGCCAAGCAGTCCGTGGCCATGAGCTCCCAAAGCACTATTCGCAATGCATGCACCACCCCCTGTGCTGCCAGGCAGCAGGAAACAAGCTCCTCCTCAAGGGGGCATGCATCCCAGACCCCCTTCATCTGTCACCATGAAGATTATTCTATGCATCGCCAGGCCCTCCCGTGCTTCAGCAATCCAGGGCAGTGAGATAGGAAAGGAGGTGGGCCACGTCCCTAACACGTCATTGGGCCCACTGACCGTCTGTCCACATCAGAGAGGCTCACATCCCCCAACTCACATTTGTGGAGCACTCTCCATTTTTTTCCTACATCTCTGTCAGGTTTGAATTTACCCCAGGAATGGCAGTGTTGGTCCTCAGGAGACAGATTGTGATGGACACATGTGAGATTAGGCCTTCACCTGCCTGTAAGAGCAGTATGCTTGGCTGGTGGCTGCCTCTCTGATACCATCTCCTGCACGGTCACCCTTGCTCAGTCCTATTCTGACCGTCCTCACATTCAGTGATGTGCCAGGCGAGTGCCTGTCACCACAGGGCTTTTGCCCTTTTCTGTCGGGAACCCTGTTGCGCAGACACCTGCAAGCATCACTCCCTCACCTTTTTGAGGCTTCTGATTAGATGTCATCTCAGCAGAGTGGCCCGCTCTGACTGACTTCCCCAAACCCTCCCGTCCCTTTCTCTTTGTCCCAGTACTTTGTATCTCTTCTAAGCTTGCTGACACGTGACACATGTTTTAGGCTCATTGTCTGTGTCTGTCACCATAATGCAGGCTTCCTGAACAGGGAGGGGCACAGAGTAGGCACTCAGTAAGTGTGTGCCGGATGAAGGAATGGGTGAATGGACGCGTGCAGGAGAGCTGGGCCAGGGAAGGAAGGAAGGCCGAGCCTGAGGGCAGAGAGGAATTTTCATGGTCAGGGAACGCCACTAGGAGAAAGAAACTCGCGCCGGGTGATTTACCGCCACAGGCATCATGTTTGTAGTGTCAAGGGAGAAACGTCTTCTATCTGCCAGGCTCTCCTGCATTTCCCCAGGCTTTCCTCGCAGTATCAACAAGATGGTCGTCAGCACAGGGAGGGCCACGCTGGCCTCGGAGCCGGCTGCCTGCCACATCAGGGTCAAAGTGCTGCAACACAGCCCGCCCGCAGCGGAGTCTTAAATGTGTGTTCAAGACTCTCTTTAAATGTGTGTTCCTCTCAGGAACCCATCAGCGTTCTGCCCCCCATGCCCTCTTCCTCCCACCTCAAGACCCAGTTTGTTCAGGGATGATGGAATATTTAAAAACTGATATAACAATAAAATTGACATCAACAAATGTACCACTTGAAAGGATAGGTAAAAAGTACATAAAAACTAACTATATAAAGGGTTAGAAAATTAAATGTGAAGTTCTATGATTAAAATTAAGTGAGTGGCTCAGAGGAGTGAGGCATTTTGCCAAATGCCAAACATTTAATTAATGACATGGGTGTGACTAGAACCCCAGCTTCTCAGCCTCCAGGCCCCTAGCTCCTTTTCCTGCATACCCAGCTGCTCTTCAAGATTATTCTTCCTGTGGCTCATCTTAAAAGCTGCTACATTCCTCCGTGCTAACATATTCCTGCTACCTTGTCAATCCATGCTGGCTTCTGAGCCCTATTGTTCGGTCTCTCTGCCTTTAGGTTCTTATATGAGGGCCTGGTCCCCGAGCACGTGAACATGCCCAGTTCTCTAGAACCCATTACTCTACTGCCCCTGCCTCTTAGAAGCGTGCTTGAAGCCACCTGGACACAAAATCTCACATGCCCGTCTCACTCCTGCATCTCTTGGTCATGCCTCTGGCTGACCAGGGCTTTCTTCTGTTTTTCCAGCTTAGCCTATCTCCTAACCCTCCTCTTTTCTACCTTACCTACTCTTGCACAAGACCTGCTCGGGACCATTTCAGTTAAATGCACCCAGCTCTGATCTTCTTGCTTTCTGTGCCTCCTCAATACATGCTGTTTGTATTGGATTCACTGCAAACTATCACCTCACAGTCATGTGGGGTCGTTCCCTCCACTTAACAGAATATTGGAAGGGTGGTGATATTCTACACACAGTGGGTGCTTAGTTCCTGAATGAAAAACACTTGAGTCTTGTGAAGAATTTTAGTTTTTACGAATTTTCTCAATTTTCTTTGTGAGGTTAAGCTTCCTAAATAAATACAATCTTTCCATTGGAAAAAGAAACTCCATCATAGAATTGGTTTAGCATTTTCTTGATTCTGATGCCCTGCCCCAGATGTTGGCCCCCTGTAACAACTTTATACATAAAATGAGCTGCTTTCAGTCCATAGCAAGGAAGTTGAGGATCAAGGAGTTTATGAAACTTGTGTAGCTGGGATAGGATTCAGATTCCTTTGTTTCCAAAGCCCAGATCTATTCTAAATATAATGTCACCTGCCTTTTATACTATGAATAGTTGAGAGGTAATACCTTCCTCTCCAATGCACAAACTATAGAAACAGAGTGATGTAATTCCTAATCTCTTCCCATGTGCTTATTAGGTTCCCCGCCCCATAGGCTCACATTAGCATTATTTTCTTCTTAATTATTTCTTATGATCCTGGATCACAAAATACAGATAAACAGCTAAGGGGTAGGGGATTCCCAAGTACATCTGGGAATGTTTAATGTTTCATTATTTTATTGGCGGATGGAAATATCTGAACGTCTGTCTTTCATAAAGGAGAAAAGAACACTATGAATCTCATCCCATGTGTAGAAAAACTCATTATCACTGTGAGGGCAGGTATGTTTCTCTCAGAGATAGACGCAGAGCACAAGGACTCAGCTAAATGACACAGTGATCATTTCCTGATGGTCTGCTGTGAGCCAGGTATTGTACAAGTGTGTGAATGACCTGTGTGATATTATTTAAGGCTTCCAGTCATCCCCTGTGATGCAAAAATAGATACTCCCTTTCCAAAAAAAAGGAAACCAGAACTGGCATGTCTGGCTCTGGGCACCGTGTGCGACCATTTGGGGAAGGGCGAGGGGGCCTTACTTGTCTGCGGGGACTGGGTAGTCCATCAGCTGAAAGATGACCTTTTTCGGTGAAGTGCGTGTCAACAAGGTGATGACCCGCAGCATGGCATGCTTCATAACGTGGTTAGCGTTCTTGCACAGTTGTACGTAAATAAGCTCCACGATCTTGGACACCTGGAGAAGGGGTTCCCAGGTCAGCCGGAGTCTCCCGGGCCCCAGTCCCTGCCAGAGCAAGGCGTTTCTTGGCTGAAGAATTTAGTCCTTCTCAGAATAACCAAGGCAGCCAGCAATTAACCCAAAAATAAAATATTAGTGGAAAGCATATTTGTGTGTGTGACCACACAATGCAAAATACTTACTTGGCTGAGAAATAAATCTATCTGTGCATTTATTGATAGTGGGAAAAATATCCATTTCACAAGAAAAGTTTATTTTTGGGAATATACACAATATAATTATGAGATATATAAGTTCAATATAGAAAACCTAGCTATAATCCATACTTTTAAAGAAGAAAATCAAAATAATTGAACAGAATAACAATGGAACCATATACTTCATTTTTTTTAACAATTAAAGATGACTTGACTCTACATACTGAAGGGGTAGCTGTATGTTGGAGGGATGGCCCAGAACAGTGAATACTGAATCATAATCTTGGAAATTCTGTTCATAGGCCCCATGTTAGCTGCATTTCCCCCCACTTCGATTCGTCCTTGAATAGGGACAGCGCTAGCTAGATCCGGGAATTTGTCTCAGACCAGTGCTTGTATGCTCAGCATCAGGTTTCATCTGCTGGTACTCCCCAGAAGTCATCAGCTGAAAAGTTGAAGTACATTTATGTTCTGTTGTAATTGCCCCAGATACAATTTAGTGACATGTGCTCAACCCATTACTCCAAAGGGAAGAAAAACGGTGAAGGGCCACGCAGTATAGATATTCCTCCTCCGCATCTGCACCAGGGGAACGAGAAACGGGAGACCCTAAACTACTCTTCTTCTCTGTGGGCCTGTTAACTGTTGGGTCTCGGCCTCTTTCCTCCCCTCCTCCTCCTAGGAAAGCAGCGTGTCCCCCAGATGAGGCAGCCACAGTACTGTCTGCTCTGTTGCAGAAACGATGGCCTGCTGTGACCCGCCAGGAAAGACTCCCTGCATTGGCCTTGTTTAGAGATTGTGAGGCCACGTACTACGTGTGCCATTTAGGGGACTGGTGGGGGGGTGGTAAATTTCGCCACACACAATCTTTCATTGTAATCTGGCGTTAGACCCTGTGTCAGAGAAGAGCCCACTTCACTCAGTAGTTCAGTGGTGTGTGGGAGCTGGGCTGGGGCGCTGGGTTGCTGACCAGCCATTGTTTTGGGGTTTTCGCTCCGTGTTTAGTGATTTTACTCTGGTGTCAGCTGGTTTGGCTTCCCTTCCTCTCCAGGGACTTGGTGTGGCTGTACCCAGCCTCCCTTTCGCACTGTGTGAGGGGAGAGTTTTCTTTGTCATGGATGTGACCGCAGCCTTTCAGCTCTCCCCAGTTCCATACGCTGCTCTCAAAATTCCCCCCCCCCCCCCCCCCCGGTGGTGGCGGGGAGATCTGCAAGGAGCCTTATGCTTTCCCCCCTTTCCTGCCCTCCCAACCCGAGTCCCAGCTCTCATTTATTTTCGGTCACTTAGCACTGCAAGGTCAGGTGTGGGAACTGAAGTTGCCCCCTCCTGTCACCACTGGGGCTGGTTTCAGGGGTGTGTGACCTGTGCGTTTGCACAGGGTCCCATCTCTGAAGGCCCCTCACTTTGTTTAAAGCTCAGCTGTTGCCTGCTCAGTAGTTTTAGTACTTTTATCTTTGAGTCTGTGTTTTGTGGGTGAACTCCCACGGGACAGTAGAGCATGCGTGCAAGCGGAGGAGACGTGTGCAATATGGGAGTCAGTGTGGTGCCTGTGCGCAGAATTCCAGGGGACGCGGGCTGTGTAGGAGTTCAGGGGGGAGTGAAACCAGGGCAAGATGAGCACTTAGGCCTGGGAGGGAAGAGAAAGACGGGGACCCCATACATCTTTTCCCTTTCTGTCTTCCTTCCTCCTCAATAAGCTGAGCATAAAGAATGTTCATAGACTGTGTGAGTGACAAGAAGTGAAATAAAACCAATGGAGTTCTGTAGCACTGCCAGTCTTCCAGGAAGAATGAAAAACATGCGTGTAAGAGCTATGAATTGCATTATTTTGTTGAGTCAGATGGTCTTATATTTATAGCTATAAGTGGAATTGTACAATATAACAATGGGTGGTAAGATTCATACTACAATTTAAATTTTTTCACTTGAAAGACTTTAATTAAAAACACCACAACAAACAGAAAGAGAGAAAGAGGCAAAGAGACAGAAAGAGACAGACGGTGGAGGAAAGGAAAGGATTCATATGCTTGTACCTTTCTTGGTACCTCCTGCCTGCATTTGAACCAGAAGCCCCACATTTCACTTTGCACTGGGCCCCACAAATTAGGTGGCCAACCTGCAGTGAGCTGGGGACCCTTCGAAACTCCCCTCAATGGTTCCAAGGGTGATTTGAATTATAGCTGCATTAGTTTATTGTTCCTCACTTATTTCTTTTAGAAATTTGAAGTAAACACGGCAAGATGTTATGGTGTGGATGAATCATGGGTAAAATGTCCATTACATTTTTTTCTAAACTTTTCTGGATGCTTGAAATATTCCACCCCAAAAGCCTCACCTAATTGGTGACATGATGACACAGTGGCAAGGCCTATATATGAAAAGAAGTAGATCTGTACCAATGGCCACAGGAGCACTTGACAGGGCAATCACATGCCCCCGGGGTTGGTGTCTCACCATGGTGACCTTGTGGGCGTGGTATTCCAGGGTCAGTCTCAGCATGTTGGCCGCCTCCTTCACCATCCCACGCTCAGGCGTAGCAAGTCTCATCAGGAGACTCCACACGAAGTCAGTCAGCAAGGACGGCAGCAACATGTGTCCTATACTCTGCAACCCAGAAAGAGAGCAGTGACCTCAGGCCCCAGCTGCGTCTCCGGGGCCTCGGGCCTCCCGCGGAAGCCGAGGCAGCGCCACGTGGTTTTGGGGGGCTCTAGTCCCCTTCGCTGTCGTGGGCCTCACCCTCCATTAAAAATGTTAGAAACTGTAACTGACACTGGGTTGGTATTAAGATGACTATAATTCAAGCTAAATTATACATATCTTTTTATTTTGATCTTTAAAGCAATGAAAACATTTTCATCTGGGTAAGTTACTCTGGGTAAGGGCAGGCCAAGGAGAAGTGGAAAGCCATAGCATTCAAACTAAGGAACTGTAGAATATTGATCTTACCCCAACTCAGCTACTCATATGTTAGAAATCATTGCACACTCCTTCAGCTTTGGAAATGATTTTGCTCAGATCAGAAACAAGCGTAATTAGTAGAAGATACAGAAGAGGGTGGAGTGTGAAGGGGTTGGACTTCCCTCTTTCCCAGAGAGGGACTAGGAGGCGGGGAGAGGAAAACAAGGGCCCGTAAGTCCGTGAGTGTGGCACAAGAAATGCGATTCAAGCAATCTCTCTTTAAAGTGGGAAGAATATCCATGGACCGTGGAACATAAAATGTGAACAAAGTTACATGATGTGCTTTCTCAGTAAAGAAAGACGAATGAGCCATTTTCTCCTTGTGTATTTCTTGTGTACATTCCATATATATAAAATGAAAAATATTAAAATATAAACTGTGTTGAAATATGTCTTCACAGAAAAATAATATTGCGCACGGAACAAAGGCTGGGAGACAAAGCGGGGGCTAGGGTACCCGAGCAACTTCAGTCTTGTCCTCTTTCAGGACGTCGAGCAGGAATTCTATGTCGCAGCAGTGGGACAGGTGGCACTGGCTTCCAGACTGCTCGTACCTGGCCGTTGTGTTCCGTACAATGTCCTCTGCAAGAAAGAAAAGAGTTTAATCTTTTTTGTTGTTGTTTGATCACTGGTTCCTTCCATGATGTTGCTATTCCCAGTTCCCTCTTTCTGCCCAATTCTGGAGATCAGAAGTTTTATGAATATTTAATGCCCCGGTGATAGCTTGGTCACATAAAGCGTGATGACCGTGTGGGCCCAGAGTTCCAGCGTTGTAGGAGAGGCCTCTGTGAAACGGGAAGGAAGGACGCAGGTGATTTCAGTGGGTGGACCAGATAGCAATACATGCAGGCATCAGACCCACTGTTCGGGCTCTCGTAAAGCTACCAGAGAGGCCGTTGTTGGGAGAGCGGGCTTGGGGGCGACTGCCAGGGCTGCTGCGGGGAGGGGGTGCTGCAGGAAAGCTGGATGCGCTTGACCGAAGCTTCAGGTGCAGGTGTCCTTGGTTCCAGAGAAGGTGGGTTTTTTAATTGTTTCATCTGCTAACAGCTTTACAGAGATATGACTGATGTACAGCACATTTAAAGCCTATTATTTGGTAAGTTTTCATGTACGTATATATTCAGGAAAACATTACCGTAGGAAACAAAACCGAACATAGTCATCACCTGTAAAAGTTTCCTCCTGCCTTTCTGCAGCCCCTCCCACCTGCTTCCTTGGACCCCCTCTGACCCCGC
Source organism: Tonatia bakeri (assembly GCA_004024845.1). NCBI lineage: Eukaryota > Metazoa > Chordata > Mammalia > Chiroptera > Phyllostomidae > Tonatia > Tonatia bakeri. The sequence goes on from PVIA01007887.1 coordinate 12,118, forward strand.
CCCCCCGCACCCTTGGATCCAAAAGCAACTATTGGTCTGCTTCCTGCTAGCTTGTATTTTCCAGTTTTTTTGCAAGTAGAGTCATCTAGTGTGTACTCTTTTGTTGTTTAGCATCTTTCGGTCGGCAAAATGCGGTCCATCCTTGCCGTCGGATGTGCCAGTGTTCGCCCCTCTCCACTGAACACTCTCCTGCTCTGTTTGTCCGTCCCGTTTGGCCAGTCACCTGCTGAGGGATGGGCATTTGCGTTGTTTCCAGTGTGTGGCTATTGCAGATAAAGGTGCTGTCCACACACGTGTGCAAGTCTCTGTTTGATAGGTGTTTTCACCTCTTAGGTGGAGACTACACTGTTCAGTGACTGGGTCACATGGTGGACGTGTGTGTAACTTTTCAGGAAACTGCCAAGTGATGTTCCAAGGTTGTGTCATTTCACTTGCCTGTGGGCAGTGTGGGAGAGTTCCGGTTGGTTCCCCACGTCTTTCCTTGCAGTACTAGTGGTACGGCCAGTCTCTCCGGCTCCGGGCATGTTAACGGGCGTCCAGTGGTGTCTTGTGGAGGTTTGGATGGGCATCCCTTGTATGGCTCTATACTGAACATGGTTCGATGTGTGTCCTTGCTGTCTGTGCTGCTTTGGTGAAGTAAGTATTCAGGTCTACTGCTGTTTTTAACTGGGCTCTCTGTGTTCTCATTCTGGGTGCAAATTCTGGGTATAAGTCTTTTATCAGATATGCAACTAGCAAACATTTTCTCTGTCTGTGGCTTACCTGTTCTCTTAACAGTGTCTTGCACAGAACAGAAATACTTAATGTATTATTTTTTTCACTTATGAGTCATGCTTTTGGTGTTGTATTTGAAAAATCTTTGCTTAATCCAAGGTACAAAGGTTTCTTTTAGTTTCATAGTTTCAGGTTTTACATTTAGTCCTGTGATCCCTTTTGAATTAGCTTTTGTGCATGTATGAGATGTAGATCAAAGTTCCTTTTTTGCCTACAAATAACCAATTTTTAAAATTAAACTTATTGGGGTGTCATTGGCTAATAACATTATATAAGTTTCAAGTATAGAATTCTATGGTACATTGTCTGCATATTGTATTGTGTGTTCACCACCCCAAGTCAAGTCTCCCTCCATCAGCATATGAAGTAACCAATTTTTTAGACATCGTTTATCGAAATGCATCCTTTCTCTACTGATTTGCCTTTGACACTTGGTTGAAATTCATTTGAGCACACGTGCGCGGACCCATTTCCGACTCTGCTCAGGGTGGAGTGGAAGCGCTGACTGTACACACCCTGGTCTCTTCCTCGATCTTTGGGAAAATCATTCAGTATTTCACTATCAAGTGTGATGTTAGCTGTCGGTTTTTCATAGGTGTACTTTAGCGGGTAGGAGGAGCTCAGTTTTAATGTCTAGTTTTCTGAGAGTATTTTTTTTTTTAATCAGAAGTGGATGTTGAATTTTGCCAGATGCCTTTTCTGTGTCTGCTAATATGATCGTGTAGTTTCTTCATTCATCTGTGAATGTAAATATGTTACCTTGGTTGATTTTCAAATGTTAAATTGGTATTTCCTGGGATAAATTCCATATGGTCATGGTGCATTATTCTTTTCATGTGTTGCAGTATTTGATTTGCTAAACTTGTTAAAAATGTTTGCATCTATGTCCTTGAGAGACATTGGTCTGTAGTTTTTTTATTTTATTTTTTATAATGTCTTTCTGTGGTTTTGGTATTAAAATAATGCTGGCCTCAAAGAATGAGGTGGCAAGTATTCCCTCATCCTCACATTTCTGCACGAATTTGTATAGAATTGGTACAATTCTTCCTTGCATTGGCACCAACTTCCTTGGGAGTTTTCTTTGTAAGAAGGCTTCTAACTACAAATTCACTTTCTTTGACAGATACAGAGTATTCGGGTTATTTCTTCTTCTTGAGGAGCTTTCGTCATTTGTGTTTTCAAGAAATGTGTCCCATGTGTCAAATGCACTGGCGTAAAGGTGTCTGTGTACAATGTCCCTCACTGTTCGTTTAACACCCGTCAAATTGCTAGCGGCATCCTCTCCCTCATTCCTGATGTTGGGAATTTGTGTCTACTCTCGGGTTTTCTCCCTTCTGCTTTTGGCTTCATAGCTGCTCTCTTATTGGTTTTCTGCTTTCTATTTTTTTACCGGGGTCTGTTCTGATCTTAGCAGCAGATCCTCAGTGACCGCTGGAGAAGGGGAGGACTCGACCTTACCATTCTGACACTTGGCGATGCAGAGGAGGTGGTACATTCCCAAGGACGCTGGCTGTGTGATGGACCGGCTGGTGTGCGAGCACAAGAGACACAGTTCCGCTGCCAGGACCCCCAGACAGGGAGCGTCCACATTTGCCTGGCAGAAGACAAAGGGGGGAAATGTGTTGCTGGGTAGAGTCAGCACTGGGTGTCTGTACCTGAGCCTCTAATGTACACACCGGATGAAAACCGGAAGATGAACCATGGAGTGCACAGGAGCCGCATGCCTGCCTCGGTGCTGTTATTGAGCCTCAGTTTCTTCATCTAGGAATGGCTGCCTGGCAACACTTACTCTGGAGGCTAAGGGAGTAACGTGGATGACACGAAAGAAAGTTTGTAGCAAATGCTCAGAGATAACAGTGACTTGAGTATTTATTAGTTTGTGTTTCATAAATCAGGTAGCAATTTGCAGGTAGCAGATTCCCAGGGTAGCTGCGGGGGAGGTCATAGAGGTTGATATCCAAACACTCTGGGCCTCCTTCTCTTCGTATGAAAGAATTCGGGTGACTCTCTCAGCCTCTGGAGAAATGTGACTTTTCCTCCTGAAATTGCTCTGATTCTTCCCAGGGAAATTCAGTTTAAAATTCAGAGCACTGAATTCTGATGTCAAAGCTACTACCATGCACTTATGTATTGTTTCCTACAATGTCCTTAAAATTCAGGCTGCTCAAATATTTACCATATTTTTCAGACTGTAAGACACACCTTTCCCCCCAAATTCGGGAGGAAAAGGAGCGTGTGTCTCATAGTCCAGATGTAGCTTACCTGGCACTCTGTGTGTGGGGGGGGCAGTGGCCTATGTTATTTATGTTATTAAATATTTTACCACATTTTTTGCTTCAAAATTTTTTTCCTGTTTTCCTCCTCTAAAACCTAGGTGAGTCTTATGGTCTGGTGCGTCTTACAGTCCGAAAAATTTGTTAGGTTTTCATCTTGACTGATTTGTTTGGCCAGATCAAACACAGAAAAGAAGGGAGTGGAGACCTAAGAGAGGAGAGGTGGAAGAGACATTTTGCTTTGTGAAGGTTTCAGTACAGCGTGCGTGCGCACACACACACACACACACACACAATCATTCGGAAGAAGAGTGTGACGTGACTTGAGTCATGGACCACGAGCATAACTGAGTCATGATGCTGAGAATGATGATTTCAGCAAAAGAAGGAAAGACAACTTTTCCTTCTGTGAATGTTCTCAGATCCTGTTGTGTAGACTTCTTTGCAGGGCAGTGCTGGGGACTCTCCCTCTTCCAGGAGTCCTATAAATGTCTTAGCAACTCTTTTTGAGACTAAATTCTTGTCTGTACTTGATTATCTGTTTTTGATCCTCTTTTTCCCCCTTTACATTGATCTCGTGTATTTGGAGGGTTTTCTCACACACCTTAGTTGTCTGGTCATATTTAAGAATGGGATGTTTTGTGTGTGAGCAAGACTTGTCAGCCAGTGGGCTTTGCTTTCAAACGATGAGATGGAGAGACTGGGGTCATGGAGATCTAAACAACATCAAGATAATTTGTTGGGGAACTGACAGCTGTTTTGAGGGAAAAAAAAAGTCTCAGATTTCGCCTACCAGTGGGCCCATGTCCCATGGAGCGGAGTGTGTGTGTCGAGGAGGGGAGCAACATGCAGGCTTCTGCAAGAACTTGCGACAAATTCTTTCAGTGGATGCTGCTGTGTCCAGCCTGCCTTTGCCTCCCACCCTCTAGTCAGTGTTGCTTGGGCCTCCACAGGGCCAGCCTCTCTGGGCTCCACCAGGTGTACTGCCTTCCTTCTCAGCTGCCTCCCAGCCCAAGTTCATGTGCCCTGCCGGCCTCTTGGCCTCCCAGCCAGGCTCTGCCAGCTCCCATGTTCCTTCCACTCTCTCCTGCAAGTCGGCGGTGTCACCAGCCCACCAACAACCCTCTGCTTCTTCTCTTTGTTGCTGTGGGTTTATACCCTCAACAAATGTCATTACTGCCATTTTGTGAGAACTCAGAGACAGAGGAGATAAAGACATGTCCATTTGTTAGCTTCGACTGGAAATCTTCCTTACCTGAGGACTTTTTTTCATTGATTTTTGGAGAGAGGAAGGGGGAGGGAGGGAGAGAGAGATGGAGAGAAAGAGAGAGAGAGACAGAAACAGTGACTTGAGAGAGAAACCTTGATTAGTTGCCTTTCGTAGGCTCCTCTACCAGGGATTGAGCCCTCAACCTAGGTAGGTGCCCTGACTGGGAATCGAACCTGCAACCTTAGCTGTATGAGACGATGCTTCAACCAACTAGCCCCACCAGCCAGGGCTTCCTCCAATTTTTTTAAATGCTCATGTGCCAAAGAAACAAACCTAGGGGAAAAAACCTCTGTTAATGCTATAAGATGACATGTTTGACTCACATTTCTTGAAGAGTTTAATGGAAGGAACAAACATTCTTTGGGGCAGTTTTTTCATTCTGATGGGCACATGGGTCATGTGGAGGAATACCACTTAAAACTGTGTCCGATGGAGTGTGAATGATAGTCAGGGTTGTTCAGTAGGCCAGGAGCCTCTGAGACTCTGGAAGACATAGGCTAGGGTAGTGTACAAAGAAAAAAGTCTTTTTTTTCAGCGAATGCAATGCGCAGGGATTAGGTGGGTTCTCCTGAGAGCAGAGTTGGCAGTGGCATTGCACTGGAGGGGGCAGCACAAATCTTCCTCGATTTGTCTGTGTCCTAGAGATACTGTGCACAAATCAGGGCCTGTGGGAAGCCCAGCTTTTAATTTATTAACATATCTTAATTTATTGATAATAGTTTTGATTGTTTTGTTTCATAGACTTATTTCCCCACCCCATTAATATTATCGACTTAGCCATCTTTAGAAGACATTATTTGAAAGGAAAGTTCACTTGGTAAACCTTGATGCGGCCACAACTAGGAGCCCAGCGCCTGTGTTCTGGAGCATGCCGGTCTGCTTCCACCTGGTGGCACTCGGCGGGCACTGCAGGGCAGAGCGGTGGGTTATCACCACTTGGCTTCGCAAACACATCTGTCTTAGCTGGGAACCCTCAGCAGTGCATGTGTGAACACTTGTTCCTACACACTTGTTCTTTCACAGTGGAGGGGTGGGCTGTGGGCAGGGGACAGTGAACGTTACAACTGCCACCCAGAGAGGCTGAGTATCCACAAGGGGGAGGTGTGTTCGTAGACAGTATAAATAAAAGGTAGGCAAGGATGTCACTCAACACACAGAAAAGCCCAATCAATATTGGCAGTTAGGAGACACCTGTTCTCCTCCATCCGAAAGGCCCCAGCGAACAGGTCTGATGACAGCCCCGTGTGGGTGATGGTGGAGGGAAAGGCCACTCTCACCTCTCAGGAGTGCGAACTAAGAGGCGGTAGTGCTTTCCTCAGCGTTAATCTACTCGTACGTTTTGATCTACTGTCTTTCTAGGTCTACTCACACACTTGCACAAAGATGACCATTTTTGTGTTGTTTGAAGGAGAAAACAAAAAATATACTGAACTATTCAGTTGAAAAATCCATCAGCTGAAGAATAGTTAAGTAGATTTTAATATATTAAAGTTCTGGAGTGTATGCTGTGATTAAAAGAATGAGATATATCTATGAAAATATCTGTAGGACATATTATTTGTGAAAAAAGCAAATTGCAGAACCATGGGTAAATATGACATAACTTTAGTAAGGGAACGCTGAGGGGCAAAGTTACGTTCTCCCCTGTGTGCGTGTGCGGTGCCGTCTGAGAGCTACTTACGGGCAGCACACACCGCAGCTGGCATGGTAAGAAGGACCTGGGGCGGAGAGGAGGGGAATGGAGATTCCGGCTATAGCTCTAGTATGTTTCAATGAAAGTACTCAAGAATCACTCGCATAAATTTAACATAAATAAATGATGGTTTAAAATATGATAGAAAACTGTGGTACATTTACACAATGGAATACTACACAGAAGAAAGAAGGAAGGAACTCCTACCCTTTGCGATAGCAGGGATGGAACTGGAGAGCATTATGCTAAGTGAAGTAAGCCAGGCAGTGAAAGACAGATACCATGTGATCTCACCTTTAAGTGAAACCTAATCAACAAAACAAACAAGCAAGGAGAATATAACCAGAGACATTGAAACCAAGAACAAACTGACAGTGACCAGAGGGGAAGTGGGAGGAGATAACGGAGGAGAGAAGGGGAAGGGTCATCGAGGAACATGTATAAAAGACCCGTGGACAAGGCCAAAGCGGGGTAGGATTGAGGATGGGATGCGGAAGTGGGTTGGGCGGGGAAAGTGGTGGCGGGAAAATGGAGACAACTGTATTTGAACAACAATAAAAAATGATTAAAAATATAGAAAAGGAGAAATAAGAAGGAAAGTAAGGATGGAAGAATTTATAAGGTCACAAATAACACGGGTTGTGGTCTGCAGAGGAGAATCAACACAGTGAGCAAAAAGCTGGTTTGACACTTGTGCTCTTGGTGTGAAGCACAAGACGTCTTAATCTGTTGTCTGAGAAGTTCTGCTGATTGACAGACTCATGCAGGCACTGACGCCTTTCCTGATATCTCAGCCTGCCAGTATAGCCATGCCCTTGGGCTGCCGATGCCCTCCAGACCGGGTCTCAGAAAAGGGCGCTGCAGGAATGCAGTCTTAAGAAGCACCCAGTGACTTACACTTTCCTTGACTTTCTTGGCCGCGAAGATGAGCACCCTGCTGATGATCACCAGGACTCTCTCCTGTAGGCACAACCTGTCTGTGCCCATCCACACGGCCATCTCCTGTTGAAAACACAGGGTTGTCCTAGAGCCACGGCGTTAGTGTTTCCTGAACAGAGGTGACCTCACCACGGCAAGGGTCCCCACGCCTCTGATTTCACATCTCTCCTATATTTACTTAAAAGATGCACAGCCACCAGCCAGTAGACTTCCATCTACTCGTGCATTCCTTTGTCTGCTGTGGGAACTACACCTGGGTTTGGTTTTGTTCAGTGCTACCCAACAAGTACTGACTGATGTCCCCTTTAACACAAGGCGACAAGGGGATCTTTGGCCCTTCTTCCTTTTTTCTTTCAAAATACACATTCTGTCTTATTATTTTTTCATCACAGGATCTGATTTTCAGTGTAAAAAATTGAAATGCTATCTGATTCTGAAATGTCATTTATCTCAGAACTTTCTTTCTAAATTCACCACCCAGATGTTTCCCGGCTCATGGTCACAGAGTACTCTTCTGCAGGTGGCTCAGTTAAAAAGTTCCTGCAAATTTTGATTTTAGTCTATCTTACTGTGACTTCCGTTTGTCCTAAATCCTCAGGTACAGTGGCACATTAACAACCTTGGGGAGGGACGAACACCTGCCTATGTTTCACATGCTGGTCGCTGTTTCCTGAACAGAGTCCACAGTATTTATGCCAATGGTTGGCCACAGGTGCTCCCGTTGTGTAAACCGTTCTGAAATCCATTTCTTAGGACAGAAGCATCTCTAAATTTTGGTGGCGGGAGTTGGGGCGGGGCAGGCGTCAGCCTATGCCTTTTCCAGTAGCAAGGTTCAGCATTTTTTGAGAATCAGGAGTGTTTCTAGACATGGACGGTGTAAGACTAAGGTGGTTAAGTACCAGGCTCCCAACCAAGTTATAATAGCCCCTTTGCTCATTAACATTGCGTATACTATTGCTCCTTTCTCTGCTTCCGTTTCCCTATCTGCCATGTGGGAGAAATAATGGCAACTTCCTCACAGGGCTAAGTACCAAATGAGATATAACCCGTGTTGTAAGTATTCAGCTTAGTGCCTGGCATACAGTAACTGCTACACGTGGGAGAGGGTTGTAATGATGGAGCAAGAATGACACTATAAAAAGCTGTGCAATTAACATTTTAAAAATGTGCAGAAAACATTTGCCTCAAATTATGCACCAGTTAGCTCAAGATATTTCACTTTCCTTCACCATCTTCCTAGTCCTGATGCATGCCGATTCGGCTTCTGTGTTTGAGTGTGGTTTATGCTTTGGACAGCCCACGGATGCCCCGGGCAGAGTAGGTGCTTCTGGTTTTCCAGTATTTCCAGCCAGCCAGCCCCTGATGCCGTAATGCACGGAACGCAACATTAAAGACCATAAGCTGTCCAGAGACGTCTTCCGTCTCTGGCTGGGACATCAGGGACACAGTGAGGTCTTGGATGTGAAAGTGGGTTTGGGATGATTGCTAGGGTTCCTGGGGATAGCATGATGATAGGATGACTATGAATTCCCTAGCTGCAGAGCTGCTAGGGAAGAACACACATATAGATTCTGCCAAAGCTGGTTCGCTCTTCCACGGACTTGGACATAGTCCAGGTCTACCATCCTGTTCCCTGGTGCCCCATGTCACTGCCACATAGTGCTTGGCTTCTGAAATGTCTGTTCATGCCATCCTCCCAAAATTAAATTCTTATAAGGGCGTCTCTGTAGCTCAAATAATGGGAAGTGATTTCATTTAGGTGTTACTTGCATACCTTGGGAGGAAAAAAAAATTTTTAGCTGCCAGATATTTGAAGGAGATATTACATATGGCAAATGGGAAATAAGAAGTGCAGTGTCCTTGGATTTGTGACGCAAGAACAAAACTGTTCCTTTTCCCTTTACCTTTAAGATTTGCAGTTTGTAGAAGTCTTTAGACACTAAGATTAGAAGAGTGTCCTCATATATGTTTAAAATACTTTGGTATAATTCCTGAAAAACAAAAATGTATTATAAGTAGCCAGCCTGCCTTACCTAAAATTGTACCTCATTGTCTATAGGTTTTGCTTCCTGGTGTCCTGAGTTCTTCCCATAAACCGCAGGTAAGATAGGAGAGTGGTGGCTATGGTGATGAGAGCTCACCCAATGCCATGTGCCATGTGTTTCTTCTAGAACCCACACGGCCGGTGCACCGTGCAGCTGTGCGGAGGAAATAGAGACCGTACATGTTGCTGATCTTACTATGGGACTCCTCCTGGCTCCACCTTTCTCTGCCGACATTTCCTTCTTTGCAGAACTTGCCAGTAAACTCCCTGTCCTTACTCAACCAGTTAACCAAAAATCCATTTACCCATTTGTTCCTGTAAAACCCACGCAATCCATTAAATCCCATGGGTTGCAGAATTCATGAGCGCAGGGGTAGAGATCAGTGCTGGGAAGCGCTGTGTATCTGTTGTGTCTAAAAGGAGCGAAGGAGAAAACCACGAAGTTGTGACCTGGGGAGGGAGGCTGTGCAGGACTGCCGTGCGCTCCGGATGTCTCCTCTGGTTAAAGGGGGTGGGCTCTCACCTGCAGGTCCTCGTCATCGCTACCGTCCCCCATTTCTTTCACTTCATCAAGACATGGGATGGCAAATACCATTTTAAAGGATGACTCTATTATCTTCAGCTGAGTTTCAAATTGCAGTAAGGGGTCCACAAAGCTGGCAAGGAAAAGATGAAGTGATTAAATTGAGGAGAAAACAAGTATAACCCACTTTTGGTGACTTTTTTTTTTAATAAGAAGAGAGCATGGACTAGAAAAGGAGGCACATCTTTTGGTGTTATATGACCTGTGGGTTTTAAATTGTCTCATAAAACTGACAATAGTGCTTTAAATATAAAGGGATGATATCTGTAATCAGTTATTTGGAAATCAGACTATTTTTCTCAATAGACATGATCAGGTAAAGTGGTTACATTTGCAGCCATGCCCAGCATTGGGCACTTGGAATAAATTACTGCCACATTTTCTCTGATCCATGATACTATGTTTCTCACCTTTTAGCATTTCTGATACTGGAGTGCATCTTCCAGTTGATGGCAAAAGATAGATATGTCTTCTAAGTGTCTGTCTAGCTGCTGAAGGGCAGCTAGACAGATAAGTTGTCATACAGTTGTTGTTTCTTTGGTATATGTGATCTGGATAACAGTCTTTCCTGATTTTTTTGAGGTGAAAATAATTATTTTTGAAATGATGGTGATATTATATGGTAAAACATGAAATCTTGTGAGGGACTTAGAATCTCTGCTGGTCAAGATACTGTCTCTGAGGTTCATTGTTTGCAAGGGAATATCTTGGAATATATTAAGTAATTTTCAAATCCTGGAAGACTGATTTGTGATTCATCAGCTCTCATGAATTATTAGGCTCTGAACAGGTATCTGTCAAAAGTTTCTAATTAAATTTTCAGTGGAAGGTATTGGATGTCTAGGAATATATGAACTGTTTTAAGAAGATGCAAAATTAAGACTGATGAAATAGAAAACTGTCTTTCTGTTTACTTTGAAATCATATCATCCGTCCTAAGACAATGCCAAAATGGTGCAGGTTACAGACAAGGATGATGAAAGTAGTGTGCTGCTCCGAGGCCATGGTCTTCAAACGTGAGGCGGGAGGAGGCTGAGAGTCCGCCACTGGCCATGCTGGGGAGTACTTTTAAACGGGAGTAAGGCCCGTGCAGCTCTGCGGGCCAGCTTGGGCGGCTGTCCGCAAGTCTGGCTTTTGGATGGTGGGGGTCTGCACGTGACTCTTTTCCAAAAGAGCAGTCATTAAATTACTAATGTGTGTTACAACAAGTGACATAGTAGTATAAATGTGTTCTTACGTCCCAGGGTGTATGACTAGGTGGCATAGAGAGGCACTTGAGAAGAAAGAATAAGCGTCCCTTACTAAATTGCTGCATGAGTTTGCTTTTGTTAAATTTTTGAACTAAATATTTGTTTCACACATTAAAGTGAAGTGAGAAGTAGACCAAATACTGATAAATTGAACTTAGGAATTTTTAAATGAAGCAATAAGTCTATTTAGATAACATCGATTCACAAAGGGCAGTGTACGTATTTGCAAGAATGAGAATTGAATTCTCATTCAGAATTCAATATATAATTTTCAGAATGAGAATTGAATTTTAAAAAGTAGGTATCTCCTAATAAGAGCATGGGGAAATTATAATAGGTGTGATCAGAAAGAAATCAGGAGAACCATATTAATATGACACAATGTTTAATTCAAATCGAAGAGTATTAAGGGAGCTAGATATACTTGTTATAAAAAATAAAAGGCATAGTTAATAATGTGAAATATCCAAAATCACATAGAAATGGAATGTGTAAATTATTGAATATAATTATTAAAAATACACATTACATTATTAGCCCTGGCTGGCGTAGCTCAGTGGATTGAGTGCGGGCTGTGAACCAAAGCATCGCAGGTTCGATTCCCAGTCAGGGCACATGCCTGGGTTGCAGGCCATGGCCCCCAGCAACCGCACATTGATGTTTCTCTCTCTTTCTCCCTCCCTTCCTCTTTAAAAATAAATAAATAAAATCTTTAAAAAAAGATACACATTACATTATTAAAGATACAAGGAGAAATGGAAATTATTAAAGAAAATCATTAAAGATATAAAAAGAAATAGGAACACTGTTATAGGAAAGATTAAGCATTTACAGCATTCATGTATTAGCGTATGGTAGGTAAAAATAAAAATTCTGCCCTGGCTGGTGTGGCTCAGTGGATTCAGCACTGGCCTGCAAACCAAAGGGTCGCTGGTTCAATTCCCAGTCAGGGCATATGCCTGGGTTGCTGGCCAGGTCTCCAGTAGGGGGTGCGTGAAAGGCAACCACACATTGATGTTTTTCTTACTCATTCTCTCTCCCTTCCCCTCTCTTTAAAAATAAATAAATAAATAAAAATCTTTAAAAAAATTCTGCAAAAGAGGTAATGAATATAATTAATAAGTAGGTATACTTATTATATATACATATAATAAATTGTATTAAATGAGATAAGGATTATCTTTTGAGACAATGATGAAATGTCTGACAAATGATGATGAATTTGTCTGACAAATATTTATGATATGTTTAGCTATAGAAAGTTTTAAAATATGAAAGGATATATGTTTCATTCTATAATTACAATGAGAAATCTGTGTTAGAAATCTATTTTTAAAATTAGAGTATTCAAAAATAATTAAAATACTTAAATACTATCAGTTTTTCTCACTTAAAATGAAAAAAAAGTAATAAACCAAGCACATATCTTAAAATTTTAAAAGGACTAAAAATCTAATCAAAGAAATGAAGGACCTGGTGATTACGGGGGAGAGGGTGTAAGAGGATTACATGGCACTGAAGAAAATAAAATAAAGATAAAAAATACAAAAAGAAAAATATTATAACTTGTCATCATAATGTTTAGTCTTTTTATAAAAAATGAAGGACATAAGCAAAAGGAGTACTTTACAAAATGAGAAAAAGTGGGAAAAAAGAGAAAAAGGGAAGCTCATAAGTATAATGATCCTCAGTGGCAAATTTAAATAAAGATGTGAAAAAGAAATCAGAGGACTCCAAACTAAATAATAACTGAGAAAGACTGCATTAGTAAAAAAAGAAATAAGCTATTACATGGGTTTATTAGAAACAGAATGGATTTATATTTTTAAACTATACAGGCATACATGAAAATATAATGTGTGAATCTTTATGAACCAAATAATATTTGGATGATATATGAAAAGCACAGTCTGTAATAAATAAAAAAATTAAAGGAAAACTATTATGTGGGTAGACAAAAATTGTTAAATTAAAATAAGGAATGGGGATCATAATCCAGGGTCTGCTGTCCATGAAACCGATAAAATAAGATGCGAATTTTGTTTTTATGTGTCTGTGTATTTTGAGGGGAAAGAGTCCAAAAGATTCATCAGATTTCCAAAAGAACAGGTTAAACGCATAGATGCTGAGGGCTTGAACACCAGGCGCTATGCATTTTACCTGCTCTGCATGCATTGTTATCTCAATATATCCTCACAGCAACACCAGGAGGTGCGCGCCATTGTTCCCCCAACTCCCAGGTAAGGAGTCCGAGACCTAAAGACGCTACATGTCTCCTTCAGAATCACAAAACCTGTCCGTGGTGGGGCTGAGTCAGAAGCTTGGTCTGTCTGACCCCAAAGTCTTCACACTTAACCACTATTTCTTTTTATGTAGTATTATTTTGTAAATTCTAGTTACTCTATTTTTCAGACCTAAGACACTCCTAGATTTTAGAGGAGGAAAATAGGAGAAAAATTTTGAAGCAAAAAAATGTGGTAAAATATTTAATAACATCAATAGCATAATATTTCACCAATGTAATATAAACAGTGTAAATGTAAACAGAACTCAACAGCAGCGTTAACAACCATGATTCCTCCCAAATAATTTGGCCAGGGGGCATTGGGGTGGGGTGCATCTTATAGTCTAAAAATATGGAAATTCAGCTAGGTAAGCCACACACACACACCCCTACCTCAAAACAAATGAGTTTGTAAGTGTAGAAAAATCAGTAATTAATGGAAATTATATCTGGTTATAACTCGTTATTCAAATGGAGTTATAATAAAAGACAATCTAAAATATATAAACAAATATTTAAGACTATAAAGTTTAAAATTTTAGAACAACGATTTGTAAAAATAATAAAAGAGTAATATAATACTACCAATCCTGATTTAGCATTGGAATGTAAGAATGGCCCAATATTCTAAAAACTATTAATCAATACATATGTACTAATAAATTACATAATAGTTCTTTAATCAAACCTGAAAATGTATTTAATAAATCTCAACACCATTTTCTAAGAAAAAATAATTTCTTGAAAGGTTTTGTTTAAATCAAGAATGAATATATTGCTAATTGAGAAGTAATGTGTTTTCATTAAAAACAGGAACAGCATAAGGGTTTAATTTCTTATTTTGAAATATTGTGTTAGAGTTTCTTGTATTTCAAACAAGACATAGTCTAATAAAAAAAGTTTGGTAAGCTCAATCAAATACAGGATAAACATAACACTGCCCCAGATCTGACTGCATCTCAGTACATCAGTCATTGCTTTCCACAGGATACAATGAAACAGAAACCAAAAACAATGTATCTAATAAATTGGGAGTGTGCAAAATCTATATTAAAAATACTTCAAACTTTTAAGGGAGACATAAAACAAAGTTTGAATAAATAAAAGTATATTCACAAATAGATTATTTATAAATGCCAGTTATTCTCAAATTATTTTATAAGCTCTGAAACTGCAATTAAAATTTTAGAACATTTCCATCAGAAGCTAATAAAGCACACATATTTCTTTTGGAAAAATAAATTGGGAGGACTATCATAGACTGCTGAAAAAGAACAAGAAAATAAGGAAACTCTAGCTCAGTCAGCCAAGAGAATCTATTATGAAACAGCATTAAATCAAAACAGTGTAGTGGTGTTTATAAAATAAACTCTAAATAATGTGATAGAATAGAAAATGCCCTAATATAGAACTAGCAAACACATAGATAAATTCTCTATCTCCCTTTCCAGGCCAAATGCAGCATTAATTTATTGTGACAGTATTTCATGCTTGGTCAAATTGCAGTCTATTACCACCTCGCTTTTTTCCCTACTCGAAAAGTCTATTGAGACAGTTGTAGATTCACATGCTGTTGTAAGAAGCAATACAGAAAAACCTCTGTGCACTTCACCCAGTTTCTCCTAGTGGTAACATTCTCTAAAAACTGTAGTGTAATACCACCACCCCAGTATTAACATCGATTCCATCCACTATCTTGGTCGGGTGTTCCCAGTTTTACTTGTGCACGTGCTCGTGTGTGTATTTAGTTCTATATGATTTTATCACACACGGAGGCTCATATATTCATCACTTCCATCAAGATACTGAAGAGCTCAGAACCCTTTAAACCCATAACTATTCCATCATACAGACAAATACAAAAAAAAAAAAAAAACACTGAAACAGTTAAATATGCCTTTGGAAAGGAAGTATCTGAACTCAGCGTCATCGGTATCAGGGGTCAGCAAACACCTTCTGTGGTTTCCAGATAACATGTCAGGCCCGGATGCCTCTGTCTGCTCCAGCTCAGCCATCGGAGCCCAGAGGGAGCCACAGCAGTATGTGAGAGAACGGGTGTGGCTGATCCCCAGCAACGCAGCATTCGTGGACCCTGGAATTTGACTTTCAGATAACGTCCGCAGGTTATGAAATAGTCTTCTTTTGATTTCCCTCCCAATCATTTAAAAATGTAAAAAAAAAAACATTCTTATCTCTCAGGATGTGCAAAAACAGGAGGCTGTAAAAACAGCAGGACTTCGCACACGGACCATAGTTTGTCGACTTCCAGTCTGTCTACTGGCATTGGGAAGCATAGCTTAAATTAGTTCATGAATAAAAATAACTTAGAGACTAAAGAGTAACAAAATCAAGTAACAAAAACTAAGAGATACTGAACATAATATTAAAGTACAATGTAGAATTAATTTTTTATCAGATATACAAAAAAGTAAATTAAAATATGGATGGCTATGACTGAATTCAATTCTAACAAGATAAAAAGGAACATATTTAAAACTATAAAAACATCAGGAGATTAAATATATACTACCACTAAAATTCTAATAAACTGGCAAAGAACATGAGAAAATTCATAAATACTAAAACATATAGAAAATATTGTCTTGCTTATATTGAAAGTAATATATATTAAATAACAATGAGGAAAAATGTTGAACCCGTTACAACATTAAATAGAAAAAAAGTAGGTATGTATTAAATTTAGGTGACTAGCCTTTGAATAAACACTTATTAGTGCAAATTTCTGGATCACAAATTGACAGCGTTTATTGAAAGCTCTGAGAAGGTTCATCCCATCCACATGTGTTAGGGTTCAGGGGAAGCAGAGTCCAGAACAAGATTTAGAGACGCACGAGGTTTCTCAGAGGAGAAAGGAAGGTAGGAGGGTTGGGGTAGGAAGCATCATGGACTGTGAAGGTCCAAGGGAAGTCTGGTCAGGCTGGTGGGGATTCCTTCAGGCAAGTCACCCCCAGAGCTGTTTGTCCCACTGCATGGCGTCATCAGAAGGAAGGTCTCAGCAGTGGTCCTGGTGGGTCTGTACTGTTGAGTTGGCGGGGCTGCCGACCGGTTGGGACCCAGCAGCCCGGCATTTCTGCGGCTGCCTATCGTCTCTGTCTACAACCTCACTCGCAGAAGTGCGTTTCCAAGACGAGTTTCAGAGAAGATACAGTCTTGTGTGTACATGGAGGATTATCATAATTTTAGTAAAACACGCCTTAGAAAATTTCAAATTTTCAGAATACTCTCCTGCCATTAAAATGAAAATGATTACTAAGAAAAATGAAAACATAAGATACAGTACCAAAATCAAAAGTACTACAGAAAAATTGAGTGTACGATCTACTTATGATTCTGGAATAATTAAATTATCTGTCTCTCCATGCAATACAGAAAGATTGGGATAGAAAGAAAGAAATACTTGCTGAATTAGGATGATGGAATTTGGAATAATTTTTTTTTACAGTTGTGGTTTTTCTTTGTTACATTTTGTAGACAGTCATTCAGTGAAGTAAGAGAGAATTGCAGTTTATCGTACCTGGAGTTTATGGACAAGATGAGGGCTTGATCATTTATGATGCTTGTGTATGCATCCCATAGGATGTCAACCTTGTGCTCCTGTATCAGGAAAAAGAGAGTAATCGTGACAACAGACCTTGGAGTCATGGGACCACACTGGACGGCACTCGTGGGGCTGTTTTGGATGGGGGGTAAGCCCAGGAGTTCATGGATGTGTTAAGACAAGGCAAACTTCAGTTTAAACCCATGATACCAAGCGCTGGCCTTTTTTGGCTTACCACATGTGCTCATATAGTTAGCATTTTCGGACACAGTTTTGTGAGGAATGCCCATTACCAGGTGCTCTCCTGCACACCACTGTCACTATTGTCACTCAGGTGTTCTGTAGTAACATGGACCTCTGCTTCCAGTCTGTTAGCCAGCCTCCCTTCTCTTCATGGAGCCAAATTTGTCACTGCGTCACCACTCTCCGCGTTATTGCTCTGCCCCTGTTATTTAACATCACATCTTCTGTTGCACCACTGACTGACAGCACATACCTTCTTTGCTGGCAAGAATTTACTGGTGCCATATTACTGCTATGTTTATGTAACGCAAAAGCCAAGGCACACAGTGGTCAATAATAAGGGTGGGTGAGCTTAGAGAAACTGGTTCTTCAGGGCTGTCATTCTAGGAAGTTACAGGAAGGGGCCAGGAATTTGTTGTTGTTTGGAATGTGTGACATGCTCACTGGTATTTCCGGAAATTCTGCAGTGCCTGCCCTGGGGGAGGGTGATTGCCATTCCTGCCTTTCACTTCTATTCTGTGGCTGCGTTCTCTCTTGTCTCATTTCACCTACTCCCTGATCATCATGGGCCTTCACTGGACACCACAGTAAATGGTGAACGATAGAACAGCACAGTCCTGGAAATCTGTACTTTGTCAGCATTTCAGAACACTAGGTGCTAGGACCAGTCTAGTGGGCCCTAAGCTTTTAAATATATTATTGTGGCTTTCTTCTCTAAGCTGACCACCTGTTTTTGTATATATCTCACATCATTGACATTTTTGTTCTCTATCTGTTGTCATTCTCGGCCAGAAAAATTGGAGTCATGACAATTTAACTAGTTCTTTCAATCTCAGACGTTTCCAAGCACGTGCATATAATGTGTGTTTCTGATGCTACCTTAGCCTGCAGGAAAATGGGGTTATCATAATAATCACAATTCTGAGGAAGTCTGAATTCTAATTATTTCTAATAACTCCCAAGCAGTCCTGGGGATGCTCAAAGGGAGCCATGGACATAGTCCTCTAGAATATGATGTGAGTCCGCACATTTTCCTTCATTTCTCGATCACTAGAATTTAGACAACAGCAAAATACCGAAAAGTTCAGAGACGGGTACCTGAGTTGGGGTGTGCGCGTCCCGTGCCCTCCCCTGCCAGGCTTGCTGTCTGCGCCGGGGTTTACTGAACGCAGTGAAGCAGCTGTTGACTGTCTCATGCCTCCAGCACCCTCGCCGAGTCCAGGTATTGAGGGAGCTGATGAAATTCAGCCGCCACCCCCACAGCTAGTGACATTATTTCCGCTCCTGCAGGAGCCACCAGAGCCGGCGTGACCACACTGTGTATGCTCCGTGTTGTGGTTCTCCTTGCTTTTCCGTGTTCTTCTATTGCAAATGTAGGTGGCAAATGCGAGTTGAACCCAGCGATGGAGCTGAGATTGTCTGTAGAAGCGTCTCCTTCAGTAAGCTTTTAAAGCAGTGCACCCGGTTTGTGTAAACACTTTACAAACCAATGCACACACATGTACAAATGGGTAAACAGTGGGCACTGCTGTTTCCAAGTCCCCCCGCCCTAGTGTACAGTTGTGGCTGGTTTCCTGGGCATCCTTCCAGAGACAGGATGTGCACACATGGGAATGGTAGTAGCACTCTTTGGTGGAGAAGACTAGAAAATGGTTCTATTTTTTTCTGTAACTGCTGCTCTGATGCTCTGTCCTCCCTTCTTTACCAACTTCCTGCCCTTGAGTCCCTCCTAAGTAACTGTCACCCTTATTGACTCATTCCATGAGTGTTCTGTCTTTCAGTCATTAAAACAGCTTCACCATTGTTATTAATACTGAATCCTGTGTGTTTAAAATCTCCAACCTCATCATTTATTTACAGTTCCCCTCCATTCCCAAGGCAGGCAAGATTCTTGGTTTGGGGGTTGTCAGAAGGTAGCGTGGTGCTTATCTCAGTGACTCTGGAATCAGACTTCACAAGTTTGTATCCTGTCTGTGACACTTGGTAGTTATGTGACTGCAGGTGGGTCACCTGCCACCTCAGTTTCCTCATTTGCCAAGTGGGGATAATGGTAGTCCTTACCTTGTCGGGAAGTTGTGAGGATTAAATGAGCCACTCATTAAAAGCACTCAGAGTGAGAGCCTCACACACTGTGTAAATGCCATGGGAGGGTTAGCCATTTTGGCCATTATGGGAGTGGAAAGGGGGTTTCTCTCTCACAGCTCACTTACCTTTACCTTTGGGGTCGTGGCTGTGAACCAGGAAATATCTGCACTTGTATTTTGTTTGCCCACACCATGGCTTCTTGTCCTCCTCCTGTTGGTCATGACTTTATTTCTTTAATTTTACTTTGAGAGTCTACTTATTAAAGCTGGGGCCAGTGAAACAAGGACAGGCCTAAAGTAGCAGCTGCAGCCGCAGCAGCAGCAGCAGGAGAGCAGGCGGGGCTGCTCTGGCTGTCTAGAAACACTACGGGAAAGAAGTGAGCCCAAATGGGGCTGCTGTCAGCTCACTGGAGAGTCAGAGAAAAGGGGGCCTTGGGGACAGTTTCAAGGGGCGATCCTGGGACAAGCTGCTGCTGCCCACTGCTCCCCTGGTTGCAGGTCTCATAGGGTCTCGTGGAGTGTCAGAGATGCACACCTGTGGGGGTAGAAGCAGGGGAAGGGAAAGTGCAGGCATCCTCCTGGGAGGGAGAGCGAGTTGCTGGTCATCACTTGTGACACAGGTGGGTGGGAAGGATTTCCCACAGTGGGATGATGGAAGGAGAGGGCAGACAGTGTGGTGGGTCAGACTTTCTCCCTTTTGAATTAGGGTTGCAGGTCATTTCCAAGGTCACGCAAGGGTATACAAGAACATGACTTTGTAGCAGAAAAAAAGCCAAAAACAGTGTCCAAACTGCCATTTTTCTTTCACCCCCACACACGTATTTAGGCATTGGTTATGACAACCTGACGATGGAGAGAAATGTTTTCCCCCAAGAGATTTTGGTTACATTAATGTCCTCATAGAATATAACATACCAGGTGTTGCCATTTCACACTGGACTGCAGACTCTGGAGGTCAGTGACTAGTCAGGGAGAAGAAGATGAGTTAAAAGGAAATACATTCAATCTCTTGATATACATTTAATGTCTTACCACTGAGTGTGGTACATTCTGAAATTTGAAGCTGGTATGACCTTGATGGTAAAGCCCAACACACACCCACACATACACTAAACTTCAGACAAATTCATTGTGAATGTTTCTGAACAACACTTAACACAAAGATTAGCAAATAGGATACAGAAACACATTAAAAGAATACTGAACTATAACCAAGTGGTATTTAATCCAAGCATGCAAGGATGGTTCAATAAAAGAAAACCTATAATACAATTCTCAACATTAATTGTTCAAGAAAAAAAGAGAAAATTCACATGATCATTTTTATTGAGGCAAAAATTTCTGGTAAAATTTAAATCTATTTTATTGATTTCAATTCTTAATAAAATAGATATGCAGTTAATTTCTTAATGTGTTATATGAACACAAAAGCCATAACCAGATGTAATAAGGAAATAACTAGAAATGTTCACATTAAGAACAAGACAAATATGACCATTATCACTATCATTTTCCATTTCTGGACATTCCATCCACCATTGTTAGAAAACAGAAAAATAAAGTGTATTAAAATTAAAAAGGAAAGGGCTTTATTATTTTTGAATTTCTACTTCATGGGAAAGGTACTTCATAAGTGCCTTTTAAATTTCTTTTATGTTATCAAAATTATTTAATTAGAATTGCATTCATCAATTACTAATATGTTTGGTAAAATCTCATATAAAACCTTTAGGACATGCAATATTTTTGTTTGGTTGAGGGGGTAGCCCTTTGAAGATTATTTTTATGTCTTCCATTTTAATTACTCTGCTTAGATTTTTTAGGTCTCTTGTGATTCACTTCTTAAAATATTTTTTAAAATTTTAGAATAATTGTATGTTTACAGAAAAGTTGCAAACACAGAACAGAGTACTCATATGCCCCTCACAGTTTCCTGTAATATTACCATCTTACTTAGTTGAGGTGCATTAGTCAAAGCTAAGAAATTAGTATTATGAGTGAAACTGTAGGCTTTATTTGGATTTCATTAGTTTTTCCACTTGTATTCTTTTTCTGTTCCAGAGTCTGATCCGGAATCCCTCATTGCGTGTAGTTATCTTGTCTCCTTAATTTCCTTTCTTCGGTCTGTCGCTGTCCTACAGTCTTTCCTTGTTCATGACCATGACAGTTTGAGGAGGACTTGGTCACATATTTTGTAGGACATCACTCAGTTTGCATTTATCTGGTGTTCTTCTCATTGTTAGATGGGAAATACAGGATTTTGGAAAAATACCACAGAAGTAAAATGTCCTTATCAGGAGATAGTACAGATTTTGAATAAATTCGCTAGTCCTGCTCTTTTCCTCTTATCAGTTCAGGAGTTTGGCTTCATCTTTAATGTAGGCTTTCTTCCCTCTGCCTTTCTCAGATTTATTTTGTTGTTCTTTTTCTCCCTTCCTGTTTTGGATATTTGATTCACTTATTGTCATTCTTTCTGGTTTATTATTCTGATTATTTAAGGTTGTGGGATTTTTTTCTTTATCCCATTTTGGCTGTATGCTATAGGTTCTAATATGGATTATTATCAATAGTCTGTAATTTCTGTCTTAATTTTCCTTTTTGAATGAAGAATTCTTTAAAATAGAATGGTTTAGATGGCAAGTGGTAGGCTTATTGTGTTTGTTTCATAGTCCTTTATTTCTAAATTTTTTTTGCATTGTGATCAGAGAATATTTCTGCTATTCCTCCATTTTGAGAGGTACGCAGAAATTCTTATCCTAACATATGTGGTTATCCTTTATGAATATATCTTTCTGTGGGCATTAAGAAAAAAAGATATGTTCTTTGTTTTCATAGTAGAGGTTGATATGTGGGTCTTTCTCTGTCTCACACACACATACACACACTTACCTATGTCTTTACTATCTCTTGAATTCTTCCATGTTTTATGATTCCTTGTTGTCATGCTGACACAGGTGAATTAGTCTTCTACTGCTAATGCTGCAAAAGAGTATTTGTATTAAACAAGTAAGTTTCCTATAGTTTTGTTTTGATTTATGAATTTTGATATGTTACATGATATGTAGATCCTATTAATTTAATTTTTTCTGCTGTGTAAACATTACCACAAACTTAATGGCTTAAAAGCTACCCATATATTGTCTGACAGTTTCTGTAGGCCAGAAGGTCAGGCTCTGTTTAGGGTTTTAAATGAATAGGATGTAGTATTAATTCACCTGACTGGAATGTCATGGATTGCTATCTCATTAGACACTCAAGGTCCTCTCCCAAGGTCATTTAGGTTGTTGGCAGAATTCAGTTAAAAACCTCACGTGATTAAGTACATACATGAAGAAATTTTAAGGCAGTTCTAGAATTTTTCCTATGTTATAATTTTTCCTGTATTTCTACACATGTATGGTTTATTTATTTTTTTAAAGATTTTATTTATTTATTTTCAGAGAGGGAAGGGAGGGAGAAAGAGAGAGAGAGAGAAACACCAATGTGCGGTTGCTGGGGGCCGTGGCCTGCAGCCCAGGCATGTGCCCTGACTGGGAATCGAACCTGCGATGCTTTGGTTCGCAGCCCGAGCTCAATCCACTGAGCTACGCCAGCCAGGGTGTATGGTTTATTTTAATAAATAAATTGTGACCAACATTTTTATTGATATTTAAACTATTTGTCTCATGAGCTTTTCACCACCTGATTTTTTATTTCTTAACTCCCTGAAATCCAGCTTCATTGAGGAAAATGAACTGCTTTCTGGAGGGAGGTTCACTTTCAGAGCTTGCGTGCTGGGGGTGAGACCAAACGCTGGTGGGGGTCAGCTGATGGGTCATTCAGACTTTCGTGAGTTAACGTAAGTGCTCAAGATGTCTGCCAGGCAGGAGGGGTGCAGTCAGATGGTGGAAAATAGGGGCAGAGTTAGGAAATTAATTGGCAAAGATAAATTCTTCCAAGCAGTAAATCTGGTAGGAACTTTAGTAGAGAGCCCATGATGAGATATTCTAATATATCCATGCTTCCTTATTTTAACAGAACAAAAACTAAATAGTCAAGGCTAGAAAGAAGATGGCTTTTGATGGACTGAAGGATTAATGGGAGAAAAATCACTTACTTGTGTGTAATTTTTCTGAAATTGTTGGCAAGGCAGGGTAGTGAAGAGAATCTTTCCCTCTTGTCCAAAAGTAAAATAATCAAGCAAAGGAATCCTTTGAGATGTTTTCCCTTGTCATGGCAACCACATATCTCAAAGATTCCATTCTGGAATGGGTGTGGTTCCTGCCTAGAAAGCACTGACACGCATAGGTGGCTGCTAATGCTTACCTATTAGCACTGAGGAGGGAAGCTTTTGGTTTATAAGTTACCAGCGCTGAAAGGTAGTTCTCGGCAAACCAACAGCTCATTAGAAGGTGGGCAAGGGATATGAGTAGAAAATTCACAGAAGAAGAAAACTGAATGGTCAAATAAATACCAAATGCTCTTTGGAGTATGGAAATGTGAACCAATGATATACCATTTCACAACAGATAAGTAGAAATAAAATAATAACTAAAAATTTAAAAATCTATGATGTTTATATAATGATAAAGGTAGAAAGGAACTGGAACTTCCTTATACCATGGAAGAAGTATAAGTGGATATAGCTACTTTTAGAGCAATTTGTCAAATTGTAGGAAAATTGAAAACCTAGCCCCTTGAATTTCCAGTTGTAGGTCCATAGACTTATAAACATTTGTACAATTTGTGCTCTATTTGTGAGGATGTTCATTGGAGCATTGTTTTTATAAGATATAATTCAATTCCATAAAATGCATCCATTTAAAAAATTCCTCACCCGAGGATATGTTTATTGATTTTAGAGAGAGGAAGGGGGGGAGAGAGAGAGAGAGATTGATCATACCTGTCCCTACTGGGGATTGAGCCTTCATTCCAGGTATGTGCTCTGACCAGGGATCAAACCCACAACCTTTTGGTGTACGGGATGATGCTCCAACCAACGGAGCCAGGGCTACAGTTGTCTTTTAAATCTGACAGGTAAATCAAACACAAATGCATTTCTACTGCTTTTTATATTTACTTGTGTTCTTTACTGGAGTTTTCTCTGTGTGTATATTTGAGTTACTCTCTAATACCCTATCATTTTTGTGAAGCAATATTTTTAGTATTTTTCATAGGAAAGATATAACAAAAATTTCCCTCATTTGCGATCATCTTTGAATGCTTTAATTTCTCATTTTTTTGCAGCATAGTTTTGCGAGATATAAAAATCTCGGTTGACATTTTTTTCTCCCAGCCCTTTGTGTATGTCATCCCACTACTATGTTGCCTCCGTAATTTCTGATAACAGATCAGCTGTTACTGTTATGAGAGTATCTTACATGAGTCACGTTTCACTGTTGCTTTAAAATTTTTCTCTTTGTCTTTAGACATGTAAGTTAGGGTTTTTGAATCAAATTGGAGGAGTTTCTGGCCATTATTTTTATAAATATTTCTGCTCCTATCCCCCTTTCCTTCTGTGACTCATAATAGGCATAATTTGGCATACTTGATGATGTCCCACAAGTCCCTGAAGCTCGTTTATTTTCCTCATGCTTTCTTATTTCTGTTCTTTAGCCTGGATAATATCAATTGAACAATTACCAAGTTTGCTGGTTTTTCCTTCTGCTACTAAAATCTGCTGTTGAGCCCTTTTAGGAAATTTTTTATTTCAGTTATACTTTTCACACCAGAATTTCTATACAGTTAGGTGGTATATTTTTATTTTATTTTTTTGATATTCTCTGGTGAGAGAAATAATGTTTTTATCCTTTAGTTCTTCAAAGATAAGATTTGCTTTAGTTCTTTCATTATATTTGTAATGGTGTATTAAAGTCTTTGTTTAGTAAGTACAATATCTGGTTTCCTCTGGGACAGTTTCTCTTGATTGCTTGTTCTTCCTGTATATGGAACATACTTTTCTTTCTCTTTGTAAGTGTGGTGATTTCATTACAATCTGGACATGTGACATAAGATAATATAGTAGCTCTGGAAATTGTATTACCCCTATTCACAGTTTGTTGCTTTGCTCAGTGTTGTTGTCGGTTTTCTTTTTGGAATGTAGTAACTTTCCTGGACTAATTTTGTGAAGTTTATATCCTTTGCCACGTGTGTCAACTGAATTTTCTGCTCAGCTACTGATACGGCAGCTTTCCTTACAGGCCTTGACCAGTAAGCCTTCCGACATTTGCCGGGAGGCTCTGGGTGTGCTGCTATAGAATGCTGTCCACACTTCCCGGAATTCACAACACTGCCTTAGCCTTTGCTTCCTAATTGCAAGGAACCTCATGCCTGCTCAGAGGCGAGAGATTAGAACCTTTTCAGGTCTTTCCTTGCCATGTGCAGAGCTCAGCACATATGCATGACTTCTAGATTTCCAGGAATACATCAGAGTTTTTGAAGCCTGCTGTGGGCATTTCAGACCCCAATTTTCCCTTTTAAGTTTTTTGGTCAGCTTCTTAATTTTCCCCAAGAGGTCTCTGTACCTCAGGCAGCTGCCATGTTAAACAGTTGCCACTGGTTGGTTTTGACAGTTGCTCTGGGAATCGGCCTATTTGCCCTGGAAGTCTTCATGTTAGACAAAAAGTCCTGTGGGTGGTGGTTTTTTCAGGGAGGTAACAAGTAAGTCAATAGTGGTGGTTCCCTGGAGGGCTTGGGGGAGGCCACGAATCTGTCTGCCTCTCCAGCAGAGGCTAGGCTGCTGATTTTCATAGCTACTGTTGTTTTTTAGGCATTTAAAAAAAATAAATGTTTCTTAGATGATTGCAAGCCTTTGATTAATTCCCCAAGTTCTAAAGAGCTGATTTTGACAATTTTGTCAGTGTTCTCACTGCTCTTATGGAGGAACAATTTTTTTAAAGTTCTTACTTCAGTATCTCAAAAGTACTTGTACTGTAGTGTTTTTAATAGGGAAAATGTAATGGGAAAATTCTTACAATAAGAGAATGGACAAAAAATTGTAATGCCTTCATAAAATAGAACTCAGCAGTTAAATAATAGGCTGAGATTATATATCTACACATGAATAGCAATAAAAACAAGTTATAGGATGGTATATTATTAAAACAGAGAAAATATTTTTGATGAATACATACATGAGGGGGGACCCCTATAAAAACAGAAGTATCTTCTGGAGAGCAGGCCTCTTGTAGTATACAGGTTTCCCCCACTAGGTGAGTGTTCTAGGAACCCATCTGTATCAGTGAACCAGCTGGCATTGTTGTGAGAGGCTGCATTCAGCTTCAGTAAATTTTTTTTGAAGACTTAACATGCTTGCCCATTTCATGATGTGCAATTTACAAGTGTACCTGCTCACACCGCACTGAGTGTTCAGCTGTTTTTGACCAAAACAGCGTAACCCCCATGCCCCACCCTCCCTATTCACCTGATCTTGCTCCAAGAAACTTTTTTTTTTTCGTTTCCCTGGATGAAGAAATTCCTCAGAAGGAAACATTTTGCCATTTTGGAAGAGGTGAAACAAAAAACAGCAGAAGCATTAAAAGGCATCAAAATCGACAAGTTCAAAAACTGTTTTGAACAGTGGAAAAAACATCTCAATAGATGTATTGCATCAAATGGAGGTGACTGAAGTTTAAACATGTAAGAATAAATACACAATTTTTTGAATAAATTTCTCCTTTTGTGTGTCTGCCTTGCCCCATATAGAGAGCTAATTATTTTTACAAAACACAGGCTGGGAGGATAAATGCATGATAGTGATGGGGGATGAAATTGGAATGAAGGGGGAAAAGGACTAATGTTTTCTATAATATTTTTTTAAAAAAGAAAATATGGACCCATGAGTATTGGCTCTGTTCTGTGCTTTTCTCTATTTAAAACTCAGGAAGAAGAAAGAATGTTATATTGGATTGAATTCTTCTGTTCTCTGGGAATTTACTTGATTCTGTCCAATTTTAAAAAAATAATCTATGGGTGGGGAGCAAACAAAAGACAACAGTGAGATGAATAGGGTCTGTTATAAAATGATCTTGAAATGGCTTTCAAATCTGGAATGTCAAATTCTGGTTTTCATTTTGCTTTTAAATAATCGCAGGTTCAAATCAGACAGAAAAATATGAATCATTGGCTTCTTCCTCTCTAAGAATTTTGGTGGTATGACTCTGCTCCAGCCAAAGAAAGGCCACTGTTGGCACCATTTCTCTTCTTTCCCCACAGTGCTGATTTGTACTACCTCCCCAGCTTCCAAAGGAGGGGAAGGGAGCTGCTTTCAAATTTTAACCACTTGAA
This sequence comes from Tonatia bakeri, assembly GCA_004024845.1. NCBI lineage: Eukaryota > Metazoa > Chordata > Mammalia > Chiroptera > Phyllostomidae > Tonatia > Tonatia bakeri. Next base: position 39,379 of record PVIA01007887.1, read on the forward strand.
AGAATATCATCTCTCTCTTCCAGAGATTATTGACATCCCATCAATGATGTGGGAGCACAGATATCTGTCAAATTTTCTTTACAAGTAGGATTGGGGAAATCTGAATTGCCTTGATACAAAGTCCTTTTCTCACATGACTCTTTGACAAGGGTAAGGCTGAAAAGCAAACCAAAGCCAGCCCCTCTTGGCCCAATACTCAGCCAGAGAAAGCTTCCAAGCCCAACAGTGCGCTCACTACAACATGGAGCCAGTAGGTGTCACTACAGATAAAACTTGTAGGCAGCAGAGAGGATAACCGGGAAAGCAGAAAAGGCCAGTGAAATTCGCCATGCTAATGGAGAAAACGGAAGTTTCCACCTATTAACCTCTAGGAAATGGTTTCAGACCTTGTCTGTCGTGTCTGTGTGTAGACCTATTAGAGTTGGCATCAGCTTTTAACAGAAAAATAACTCAATGAGCTAAGAAAATTTAAGACGCATGTTGTAGGATCTCTGCTAATGAAATGTGGTTAACATCCCAAGCCTCTCGTGCTGGAGTCTCTCCTGGAAATTATGTCTAAAGTTTCAACAGCTTCCCCCAGGAGGAAGTAAATTGAATTCTCTTTAGACAAGGAGACTTGATAAGATTTTTTCCCCCCAAATCTACCTCTACTATTTGCTATATATTTTTCCCCTTCTATGTCTTTATTCTGAAAGCCATACTGGCAAATAGTGTGAATTCAATACATACTTGTTGAATGAGTAGTATGAAAGAAGGGAAGGAAACCAACATTAATTTAACATCTCTTTATGCCTTGTTCTGTACTGCGTTCTTACATTTTAAAAATATAATCTGTATAAAAACAAACAAAAAACCACTGTGTGAAGCAGTTATTGTAGCCATTGCTTTGTATGTGCAGTGCTCATGGAACGTACTCACAAGGGATCTTCACTTGTGTTTCTCATCAGCCCCTTGCACTTCATCGGTGTGAGAGCCCCGCCCTGCTCCCGACTAGAGCCCGCAGACACCCCGCGGCACCTCTGCTCTCTCCTTGCTCCTACAGAGCTGTATAATCACTTTCAGTGGCAGAACTGCCACAGTTTAGTAACTAAAACTGTGCAGTTCATGCAATAACACAACTCATTCCACCTTAAGTCACAGTGTTTCTTCCCGTAGCTAGAGCTGTTGGAGACCTCCCAGCTTTCAGAAGGAGTTGAAGAATGTTTCTTCCCTTTTCTTACTCAGCTCCGCCCAACCCCCTAATGAGTGTTGGAGAGGGTGCAGAAGAAGAGGAGATGAGAAGGCAGTAGTTTCTTTGTTTGCGTAGTGCTTTTGACACATTCAGAGTTCCCGTTGGAAATATTTGATTGCATGTCCTGAGGTGCCAAGCTAAGCCTTTTCTTCTGGCTAGCCATTCTTCCTCAAGTTTTACATATGCTTTTATTTTCTTCACTCTTAAAAATTTCTTTTATATACTTAAAAAATTGTATTAAATGCTTGGCATTTTCTACTATAATAATAGAATTCCCAAGTTTTATCTGAGTGCACGGCCTCTTGGGATAAGGACTTACATTTCCTAGCATTCCTCCTCAGGGTCCATGTGCAAATTCTTGGAAGTGTCCTTCAATGGAGAGGTTTGCTTTGTCTTCCCTTCCCTTCTTCCTATTGGCTGCAGGAAGGACAGGGTCGTTGCAGACTGGACAGTGAAGCAGAAGCCCTGTGCTGAGGGTCTCAATGGTCCCTGACCTGATCCCCAACAGAACTGACCTGGCACCGTCGCACAGTTACCTCTGGACTTTATTCATAAATAAAGATAAGTGAACTTCCGATCTACTGTCTTAGGTTTTTAGCACACGTACATACAAAATCTTAACTGATAGAAACACAGAACTAAGTGAGATTTAATTTTAGGAAAGCTGTTGCTAATAAATAAAGTCAACATTGGGAAAAGAGCCTTCACGCATGCAAACTGATTTTTATTGCCCTACGTGTGTGGCACTGTATGAGGGTCCGGAAGAAGAGGGGTGAACAAAGGTGAAGTGAGGGGGGCTCTGCCCACAAGAAGTCACTCTCATTCCCTTTTTGGTCTTCCTGGGGCTGATTTCTTCCCCTCCAGCAGCTCAGAGCTGCTGCTCCTCTGTTTTCTGAGGCAGCACTCTCTCTTCTTCTGTTATCACTTCCGCCGGAACACAGGTTTGGGCTTTCTGACACATGATTCGGAAACAGCAAGAGACCTGGGAGAGTTCACATTCTGCGACACAACAATCACACTCCAAGAGATGTAGAGAAAGGCGTTCATTCAAAACTGCATTTAACTAAGGCATTCATCACAGTATTATTTATACGGCGAAACACAGCAGGGATGCAAGTATCAACAAAAGAAAAATGATTGCCTCAATTATGTGGTGTACCCCAAATTAAATAATGGTATGCAGCTACTAAAATTATGTTCGAGGGAATTTTTAAAGATGGACAAACTCTAACAATGTAATTTTTACTAAATCAAATCAGAATGCAAAACCACATATATCATGAATCTACTTACATAAACATTAAAGAAAAATGAGACAAAATGGCTTCCATAGATAAAAAATTTAATGGATGATTCATATCCATAATTTGGAACATACGGAAATGGAAGGCTAAGACAGGAGAAATAAGCACAACCCGCAGATATGAGACCGTTCTCAACCATGAAGCTCCAGTTCAGCCCGCCCAGACTCAAGGAACCCACAGATACCAAGAAACAATATATCATCGTTGTTTTAACTGGTAAATGTTGTTGTGATTTGTTGCATCACAAAAGCTAACTGATAACACTTAGTCACTGATACCCAGGGAGCCATCCCTCTTCTCTTCATTGTTAAAATATTTGGGAGAGGAAGGATCCAATTTTCAATGAAGAACAGTATGCCTGAACCTTCAGGCAAAGGGTACAAGTCCTACACCACGCCCCTGTCACCCACACCTTTACCTGCAGAAAAGCAGACTTCATGGCAGATGGAAACTTCTGCCTATTGACTGTGAGCAGTAACATAACCCGGTACTGGCTCTGTGAGGAGGCGGTGATCAAAGGCTCATTGGAGCCTTGGCCCTTCAGGCATGCTCCCTGCCTCCCCCAGCCCTTGCCATGAGTTGTTCTTGTAGGACTGTCATTGCCCCTTGAGTGTGTGTAATGGGAAGAAAGCCTGAACCTTAGTTCACTGAAATGAAGTCACACTTCAGAGTAGAGGCAAGCATCTGAGTATCAAATATTTTTTGTCAGGTGCGTGAAAAGGAGAGGCAGGGAATTTGAATGAGTGTTGGAAAAACAGGTTGTCATTTCTTGGCAACACATTCCAGTTCTTTCTTAAGGACCTTGGGTGGAAATTTTCCCCTCCTTTCATTTTTCAGCCCTCGTGTGTTTCCAGGGAAACCCAATCCTTCTACTGCTGATTCATTGACACTTAACTCACATAATGGTTTTCAAGAACTATTTCCAGGGTGCCTTTAAAACATAACTTCATTTTCTGGGAGAGTGAGCTCTGAGTCCTGCCTGCCTATCGCAGAAGCACGCACGCCACGAGGATGTGACATCCTGTATTTGTCTTTCTCTGCCTGACTTGTCTCACTTGGCACAATACCCTCTAGGTCCATCCATGTTGTCACAAATAGCAAGATTTCATTCTTTTTGTTCTGTGTGATATTCCATTGTGTGTGCATGCTATATACCACATCCTCTCGATCCATTCATTTAGTTGTGTGTTTCTGTTAGGAACTCACCAAGTTATTTATGATATATATTCATTTTTTATTTGCAAGAAAGAACGCCATGCTCTGGTTATTCAGACTCAGGTGTTTGGAAGACATTTCCTCAAAACCAAATGAAGTAAGTTTGTCACTTCAGCGAAAACAAGTATCTATTGCTAATGATAAAAGCAAAGTTTTAAAGAGAAAATTAGAATCTTGGAAAATTTCACCCACCACCATGAGTTTCACAGCTTCCCAGTACTTAAAGACTGCTGATGAAATTGGTGGTGATATTAGTGAATGTGATGTCGTGTCAACATCTGGGAGATCTGCGTACCTCAGTAAACCAGCATGTTTCAAATTGTGAATGTGTGATATTCCAAAACCAGGTGTGACAGATCTCAAAGTGTAAGGCAGACAAGGGCATTTCAGTGTAACTGAGTATGAAAAGTTTGTTGATATGGTTTAAGATTCCATATTGCCACTAACCTTTAATACGTCACCTCTTACCAACTTTTACATAGCAGCAAAGAATAGCCACAGATGTGTGGAAAGGCACATGGAGAGGCACGGTGTCGCGGGGACTAGAAGTAGTTCAGTCATTACTGGGACAGTGGTTCTTTTGCATGCATGTTTGCTATTGAGCAATGTGTTTAAGACACTAAACTACTTTGTTGAAATTACTGCTTAGTTTGCAAAATGCTTCCCTGCCTGCACATGGTTTCTAAGAGTAGTAACTGCTTCATAAATTTCTTTCCCATCAACAGTTTACATGATGAAGAGACATTAAAAGGGTCGACTGACTTTTGCAAAGGCTCATTTTGATGATCAGTACATTTTAAAACAATATTTTGAATAATGACTTCAATTTTTAATTTCCTTGTGAGGATTTCTTCAATTGGCCACTGAATTTTCCCAAGAGTAACTGACCTATGAAGAGATAAGTTGAACACATATTCGAAATCCACTTTAGCTCTCAAGTGCATCACAGATTAAAGCTGTGTTCTTGGCAGTGCAGGAAATATACGCCCTACTTGAAAACTGTTTTTGGGAAAGAAAGTGCTTACTTTGGATGTTCTCCATGAACAGTTGGGACACTCTCAAGTAACGCAAACGCTTTCCTTATTTTAAGGCAAATGATATTTTCAGATGCCTCCAAACGGACTCTGTACCACTGTCATTATTGAGTTCTGGAGTCATCCTTCAGAGGGGTCTCTTTAGTCATGAGGTTTCAAATAAGGAAGGAAAGCAAAGAGACCTGGAAGGTTATAGGTACTGTTGCCTCAGGCTTGACCTACAGAATCCTTTGGAAACTTGACCCTGTGAGACAAAGAGATGAGTGGTGGGGAGTGATTCAATTTTCCGCTAACCAGAGAGGGATACTCTGGTTGTCTGCTCTAGACCTCAGTCCCCCTGCAATGATTCCTCTCCGTGTTTCCCAGTTCTTAGGAAAATACCAAGATAAGATCCTACAGCACAAGTCATAATTGGTTTCATGGATGAATGAATGTCCCCTGTAGATACAACTCTGATATATAAGAAACACATAAATCATCCTGCTGAATCTTGAGATCTAGATTCTTGGGACTGTTTGCTTGTCAGCCGTGTGATTCTAAGCAAACTGCTTGGCCTCTCTTGGCCCCAGTTTTCTCCTCAGTAAAAAAGGAGTGAAAGCAGGTGATTCGAATTCTGAAGTTTTGTAATTTTATGAAAACTGTCCTCCTGTTCTTGGTTCTTGGGCTTCACAGAAGAAAGTTGATAAATAGCTCCATACACACCCACTTTCCCTACTTTTGTAGATCTAAGCTCAGTTACCTTTTGTTGTGCCCATGTTTGGTTATAATAGTTATTACATTATTATTGACTATATGCCCTTTGCTGCACTTTACATCCTTGTGACTGTTTTTATTACTGGCAGTTTGTACTTCTGAATCCCTTCACCTTTTTCACTCTTCTTCCCTCCCATCTGGCGACCATCAATTTTTTTTTCTGTATCTGTGAGTTGTTTTGTTTAGTGTCTATATATAAGTGAAATCATATGACATTTGTCTTTCTCTGTGTGACTTATTTCACTTAGCGTAATACCCTCTGTGTCCATCTTTGTTGTCACAAATGGCAAGATTTCATTCTGTTTAATGGCTAATATTCCACTGTACATATGTACCACTTTTTCTTTTTCCAGTCATGTATTGACGGACACTTCGGTTACTTCCATATCTTGGCTATTGTAAATAATTATGTTGTGAACGTTGGGTGCATGTATCTTTTAAAATTAGTGTTTTGGAGGGTTTTTTTCATAAATATCCAAAAGTGAAGCTGCTAGACCATGTGGTAGTTCATTTTCAGTTTTTTGAGGAGCCTTTATACTGTTTTCCACAGTGACTGCAGCAGTGTTTAATCCTATCAATGGTGCACAAAGGTTCCCTTTTTTTCACATCCTTACCAACATTTTTAAATATTTTATTACATTTTTTGAGATGACATTGGTTATTAAGATTACATCCATTTCAAGTTCTCATTGTGTTTTTAATTTGCATTTCCCTAACGATTAGTGAGGTTGAACATCTTTTCATATGTCTGTTGGCCATCACTGTGTCCTCTTTGGAGAAATGCCTACTTAGGTCCTCTGCTCATTTGTTATTTGGATTGGTTGTTTTTTGTTTTAGGTGTTAAGTTGTATGAGTTTCTTTTATATTTTGGATATTAACCCCTTATCGGATGTATCACTGGTGAATATCTTCTCCCATTCAGTAGGTTGTCTTTTGTTTTGCTGATGGTTTTCCTTGCTGAAATGTCACTTGGTTTTGATTGAAGTATCATAAAAACAGTGAAAAGTGCAGACATGATTAAATCACAGAGACTGATGTCTTTTCAGTGTTCTGTGCAAGGAACTGAGAGGAAAGCACACAACCCTGGTCTTACACACCGAACTATGGAAGTTCACTTGTTGGCCAGTTCAGGCTGCCAACTTGAGGTTCTGAAAGGGTTTTACAAACAGCCTGCCAATTTTACTTAAAGAGCTTGGTTATTTTTATTGATATTGCTTTGAATTCACATATTAATTTCAAGAGGATTGACATCATAACAATATTGAATTTTAAATGTATGAGTATGACTTATCTCCCCATTTATTTAGCTCTTTAATTTTATCAAGGTTTATAGGTTTGCATGTATGGATCATATATATTTGCCTCAAAATATATGCTTGGAAAGCTATTGTAAATGTTATTGTTTTCTTAATTTTACTTTCCTGATTTTATTGTTTGTATCAAGAATTAAAATTAAATTTTAATTAGCCTTATGTCCTATGAACTTGGGAAATTTACATATTAGTTATAGTAGGTTATTTGATGATTTCTCAGGATTTCCTACTCACATGATTATGTCACCTGTGAAAAAAAGACTGTTTCATAGCTTCCTGTTGATATGTATGTCTTTTACTTATCTTCCTTGCCTCATTCAGTTGTGTGTGACCCCTAGTAAAATGTTGAATGGCAGTGGTAGGGTGGGTATCTTCCTTTCCCCTCTAGAAATCTGCATTGAAATAGTGGCCAAACAATAAGCTGCACGTGCTCAGGGCGAGACTCTGCAAGGCTGGGTGCAGGGCATCCGTGGAGAAGCTGTGAGCTAACCGACTCCCTGGGCTCACAGGGGAGCAGAAAGCATGGAAAGAGCTTCTAGAACAGCCTGAGAATCCAATCAAGATCCGATCAGTGCTGAGCTAATTGGGTGGTGACTTGCTCTCCCTACCACAGTGAAGAATTGAAACTGTCCTCCTGCATGCGTCCACTATGCTGCCTTTTGATGTTTTATTTTCCTTCCAAGGTGCCATCTGATGTTACTTTAAACAGATGCCACATCTTGGGGGTGAGGAGGTTCCTATTCAGACTCTTATCCATACTTATCTCCATTCCAGCACTTTAACTGAGGGAAAGGTTGAAGTGCCTTTCTTAATGTGAAGGTCATAGCCTGGTATCAGGATTGTAGCATGATACAGACATACGTAATTCAGAGAAACATGGGTAAAAATTTTGGAAATCAAAATCCTCTACAGGAATGTCTGAATCAGAAAGAAATATCTAATGATAAGAATCACTAGGTTTGGAAAACATGTCCCAGAGAGAGTAGTGAGAGCATTACTGTAATTTAAGGCTAACTTTATTCATAGATGTTTTAGAATTCACATCATAGGGTTCGTTCATAGAAGTCTTAGAGTACATGTCATAGGATTTATTTGTAGACACCCTAGAGTAAACATAATAGGGAATACATATTTGGCCAGAACAATAGAGAAGGTGACTTAATGTTTTTTCTCAGTTTTGAAAGATTCTGCAACAGTTGTAAAAAAAATAGAAAAAGAAGAAAAAACCCAAAGGCAAAATCTGAGTTTTTTACCTTGGCAAGAATAATAGGAAGACACTTAGGCCATCACTCAAAGCATAAAAATACAGCAAACTGCCATTCAAATCCATCATCTGCCTTTGATGCCAACTTTCTACCAGCCATACAGGGTCTGTTCGCCCTTTTAAAAAAATCTCTGTGAACTATTTGGAAAGTATTCATTCTGAGAACTTTGGACGGATGCTGGTGCTCAGAGATGTGCTTGCCTCTCTGGATGCATTCTGTAGGAATTGCATTAGCACGCAGAAAAGGAGCTCTGGGGAAGCCCTGGGTGTACACAGTCAGGGACAGGCACGGTGGTGAGCAGGCTGAGGTCTCACTGCATTTTCAGTCCCCAGGATACATGGTCTTTCTGGGCCATGTTCTGCCTCACTGCAACATAGTGCATTTTACACACTGGTAAGGAGGTCAAGGTCTAGTCTTACAGAGTTGGCGAATTCTTTTTTTAAAAAAAGATTTATCTATTTTTAGAGAGAGACGGAGGGAGGGAGAAAGAAAGGGAGAGAATCGTCAATGTGTGGTTGTCTCTCGCATACACCCTACTGGGGACCTGGCCTGCAACACAGACATGTGCCTAGACTGGGAATCGAACTAACAACCCTTTGGTTTCCAAGGCCAGCATGCAATCCACTGAGCCACACCAGCCAGGGCTAGCTGTAGTGAATTCTTTTAGGACTAGTCTTTTGCCAAAGTGTTTTACTTTGAGTTGCAGTCATCAAAATTGAATGGATTATAAGAAATCAACAGATTAGTGAAATAGATTGAAATTGGTCAGACACAGAAACTGGGACAAATATGTTGTCAAAACAAAAAGGGATTTAAAGCAGGTTATAGGAGCTGGTCCACAAAGCCAAGATCAGGGAGGTTCAGGAGAGGAGGGCTGGACAAAGCTTGTCACTTGAGTAAGTGGCGGTATGTGTGTCAGGCGGGCTGGGGGTGGGCCTGGAGCCAACAGTGGCAACAGCGCTATTGTCTGGGGCCGGAGGTTTAGTTTCTCACGCTAATAGGAAGCGGACTTCCTATTAATTGAGCTGGGCTGATCTGACCTGAGCTAAATGGATAAGAACTGGATTAAAATAAATTCTATTGGATTGTTCAATCCCACTTTGGAAACAGACAGTTTGACATATAGATACACATGTGCAACTATAAAATTCAGATAATACAAGCTTTGCCAAAATTTCTTTTTAAGTCTTTCCTCTTCAGCTCTCGAGCCATACATAGGCAAACCGTCTTAGTGATGTGACAGTTGATCTTCATCACACACCTGCACAGCATGTTTTACATAGAGTTTTTGCTTTTTAAAAATAATTTTTGTTCAATTTTAGGTGTCATGGGAAGGAAAACCTGCATTCCTGCTTCTCTCTACCATTTTAACTTGGCATAGAGCTGTATAATGCTTCACTATAGAAAACAACTTCGTCAGCCCTGGCCAGGTAGCTCAGCTGGTTACAGCATTGTCCCAAAACACCAAGGCTGCAGGTTCGATCTCCGACCAGTGCCCATACAAGAAACAAACAGTGAATGCACCAGTAAGTGGGACAATACACTGGTGTTTCTCTGTCTCTGCCCTCCCCACCCCCTGCCTCAAACTCAATCAATCAATTAAAAAATTAGAAAACAACTTTGTAAAAATATGAGTCCACAGATGGGATGAGGCAAAAGGAGATGGAAAGGGAAGTTGTAGAAACAATGAAACAGATTGTAAACTAAAGTAACAACATGGCAGAATTCATAAATACATTAGGAAGGACAAGGAAAGGAATAGGTGTGCCTAAAAAGTGGGTTAGTGGCATGGGGCAGACATTGAAATAATTACAGACAAGAGAATTGAGCAATTAGAGCGAAGCCGACAGTTGTGAAAGGCAAATATAATCTCACATTGAAGGCAGCCAGTATTCCTGAAATAAAGACCCTCCACTTAAGGTCCACTACAGGAGCAAAAATTTTTCTGAAATGAAGGAATTGGATTCACAGCTTGAGAGGGCACTTTGCATCCATGAGAAATAATGCTGCAAAATTAAGACTGTCTGGAATCCCAGTTAAATTCCTGAGCTAAGCAAATTATTTTTAAGGAATTACTTTAGATGTTTAGGCAGAAAAAGTGAGTCACCAAAGGAGGGAACGAAACCCCAGAAGATAAGGAAGCAATGTCTGCAACATTCTACAGATACAAATGTCAGCCCTGGGATATTTACCCAGTCAGACTGCCACTCAGAGACGTAGACGGAAAGGCAGATGCCTCACATGTGGGGGGAAAGTAAATCAATGAAGATTTCTTGGCTAAAACATTCAATAATGAAAACCAGTCAACTAAATGATTTTTAAAGAAATTAAGAACTGCCAGATTGAAACATTGTGGTAAAATTAAACAAAAACAAACACTGGTGGGTATTGAATCCATTTAATCAATAGCATGAAATTTAACAATTGCAGGAACTGTGGTTGCAAAACACAATGTAAGTGTCATAACTAAGTAAGACAAAAATAATGTTATAAGCAACAATAACAGAAAGGCGGGAAGACTAAGGAAGTGTAGCAATGGCTTCCATGTTGGCAGAGAGAAAAAACACTAAACTTGGAAATGTGTTTATTTTAATGACAATGAACCAATAATTTTCTTCATATTTTTTAAAGTTAGAAGGATTTTTAAAAAGTGATAACTCTGATATTTAAAAAATTATCTCATTCAGCCATTTATTTGTTTCTTTTTCTCCTTAAAACTAAATGTTGGGTGTGTTATTTAAATAGCACTAAGAGTATCATCTCATTCTTTAAAAATTAATTTCATCTAACTCTCCTCCATCTGGTACTTTCTCTTGTCTTGTTTTCAAATTTTGTGAATTTCTGTTGTATTTTAGGGTTCATTTTTCTTGTACTTCCTTCCATATAAATATCCCATTAGCTAAATCCCAACAAATCACAAAATTTAGTATTTTAATCATTATTTAGTTGTAAATATATTTCTGTTTTCTTCTTAATTTCTTCTATAAGCCATGACTTTTTTCAAACTTTTAAGAAATTTCATATAGTGGGAATATCTTCACGCTATTGACTTTCATTTAATTTTGTGCTACATGTGACTGGATACATTTTATGTTCTTGAAAACAATGTACATTTTCTAACCAGAGGGAAAAGGATCATCTCTACAGATATAAGGATAGAAGTATGGATGTTACATCAAGCTTGGTACTCTTTGGTTCAAATCTCATATATCCTTGCTTCTTTTTGGTCTGCTTTGATGAGAGAGATTCCTATTAGGGTTCTTCTTTCTGCATTAAAATTATACTTTAAACAATTTTTTTAAGATTTTACTTATTTATTTTTAGAGAGAGGGGAAGGGAGGGAGAAAGAGAGGGAATGAAACATCAATGTGTGGTTGCCTCTCGCACCCCCCTACTGGGGACCTGGCCCACAATCCAGGCATGGGCCCTGACTGGGAATTGAACCAGTGATGCTTTCGTTCACAGGCCCGTGCTCAATCCACTGAGCCACATGAACCAGGCCTAATTACACTTTTAAGGAGCATATACATTTGTGACTATCATTTCATCTAGGTTCATTTCTCCTTATATGGTTTTGTTGCATCACATTGTATTCGCGTTAATTCTCTTCCTCTAAAATCTGTTATCAGGTACTAACATAAAATAAGCTTCCTTTTGGTTAGAGTTTACATGCAGTATCTTTTTTTCATAACTTCATTTTCAGCCTGTGTGATTTTATTTCAGTTTGGTGTCTTATAAGCAGCATGTGGCTGGATTTTAGTCTTTATGTTATCCAAACTGCTAATTTCTGTCTTTTAATAGGTATTTTCATTGCGTTCACATTTACTTTAATTATTAAAATATGGATTAAAGATGGATTTATTCCTCCTGTCTTTTAAAAAATTTCATCTTTATTGTATTTTTCTCCATTACCGTTTTGACTCTGGGTGTCAGAGCCGGGGTGTAGAGGGAGAGGCAGACCCCGGGTGGGCACATCCCTAGCCCTGCAGACTCTGCCCTGCGGGCGGAGGTGGAGCAGGGCAGGGAGGGGAGCTGCTGCGTGAGCTCAGGGGCGCCCTGGGTCCCGAGGTGGGAATGTCAGGGAGCACATCGTCCTCGGCCGACTGACTTGTTCAGGAGAAACTGCTTCTTCCCTCCTTCTTAAGGAGTAGTGTAGCCAGGTAAAAAATTCTAGGTTGACAATGGTTTTCCCTTAGCACTTTGAATGTATTATATCATGTCTTCTGCTATCTAGTATTCTGATTGAAAGTCTGATTTTAATCTCAGCCCTGTCCTTATAGGTACCCCACGATTTCACTACACATCTGAGTTTGAATGGCAGTCATTAAATCTTAACCCTGGTTGCTTAGGGGCAGTGGCTTCATCAGTCATGGACTCTCAGTACCAGGGATGACCTTAGAAGTCACTTGCAGAGGAGAGAAGTTACTCTTCTGCTGCTGCGTCTCCACTCCTGCATATGCCTTGGTGCATTTTGAAGGTAAAGTTTACCCCCATTTTTGACCCTGTGTTTCTTTGCATTTGGGTGGCTGAGGCAGGTTGACTGTTCTTATCCATGAAGCTAGTTCTGCACGTAAATGTGGAGTCCGCCATGCAGACCCCTTCATGCTGAATGGGAGCAGGGAAGGAAGGCCCTGTGGGAGCCCTGCACCCAGAAGGCTAGCATATGGGCTTGCATTTGGCAGTTTAGCCTTGCTCCAATCTCTCCTTCAACAGAGAACCCTGCGGTAGGGGTAGGGTGGGGTAAGGAGTAGGGATTTGGACACCAAAATGTCCCATTGAAATCTGGAACAGCATTAAATTTATCTCCTTAACTGAATAGAAGAGATGATACAACTTAAGCCCAGAGAGGTGTGATGACTTACCCAAGGTATAAAGTCACTAGTAAAAAAGCAGAAAATAGAATTTAAATCTAATTTCTAGCCCTGGGGTTTTTCCAGGATCCTATATTCAGTTTCTAGCATCTCTTTTTTTCTTAATGCTTCCTTTAAATAAGAGAGTGCTCTGCACCGTATTTTCTACTAATATCCTTAAGATACACTGCATTGATACAGTAAGGGGAGAGGTTTTGGCATCAGAAGGAGCTGGGTTTAAATTTGCTTGTTTCATTGACTACCTCTGGCTCCTAAAACTGTTCATCTCTCTGAGCCTCAGTTTCCTCATCTGTGAAACAGGGATAAGAACGCTAATCGCAAAGGGCCCTTATAAAGTCGCTGTGGAGCTCCCAGCATTGCGCCTGGCACATTGTAGAAACGAAATAAATAGTATTACTATTTTTGTTGTTATTATATGTCTTTCACTTTAACACACTTTTCCCCATGCTGACATTCCCATTTTCTTTGAGGGGGTTATTACCTTTATCCCATATTTGCATATGTGTGTGTGTAATGAATTTAAATGGAATGTTCTCTAGGTAGAGATCCATCTCTCTTGTTGTTAGGGTAGCACTTAGTACGCTGTGCCTGAAGGCTGAGGAGTAGCGATTGACATTATGAAGTGATAAATGAACAGTTGACAAATAGATCATAGACACTCTGATGCAGAATTAGGGCCTGTAATTTGTTCATAGCTCATTGGTCTGCCCCAGACCCAGCATGTGAGTCATAGCCCCTCAATGCCAGGCTCAGCTACACGGACACCAGCGTCCTCCTCGACCACGCAAGTTCAGAAGTCACTCACCAGTGTGAGTGTGTTAGGATGCTCGGCCACTGCGTCATCAGCGTGTCTCTGTCCTCTTTCCCAGCTTCCATCCCTTCCTTTCAAGTTTCTCATCGCTCTGCCACCCGTCCTGCCTCTCAGTCGACATTCCCATGGGAATTCCCGTCTGATTTCTGGAAAGTTGGGACTGGGACTCTCAACTGCAAAGGTTTAAACAAGGGATTTTGTTACACTTCTATTTAAATCATCAGAGGAAGAGAACATGGGATAGATGGGTGGTTTTCTTTAATTCAAGCCTGCCAAGTCCATCCAACCGGACAGGATAATACTTCAACTACAAAGGGAAAAAATATATCACTCACCCTCATGATTCTTGGGAAACAGGAGGTTGTCTGCTGCTTGGATGGAACCCACGCGATCCAAAAGCTACAGATGAGTTAGCTTCAGGAAGCCAGGGTTGAAGGATGGCGTTGGTAATAGGGGGCCCCGTCAGGGTGACACCCAAGAACTGCCAGGGAGAAGTGGGAATGGAACTGTTGTGTTCCCAGATGGCAGTAACGCGGTTTCAGATTTTTACGTGCGTGACTGAAATCCCTGAGCTGCAGTGTGCTGGAGGCAGGCTCTTTGCAGAAGAGCCAGTGGCGAGCGTGTGTGAGTGAGTGCTGATTTTCAAGGGGGACAGACCCGAATTCCTTATCCCGAGTTGGTGTCTGCTAACTGCTTATCGCGGGCAAGTTATTTCCATGTATCAGCTCCAGCTCTGTATCTAAACATTGGAGAGATTTAAAATTGACTTTGCAGGAGCTCTGTTCGTTTGTTTGGAGAATTGGAGGCGCTCATGTGTGCGAAACTTTCGTCACAGGGAATGGAACTTATTGAAGGCTCAGGCGGTGGCAGCGTGCTCAGGTGGCGGCCGAGACGCCAGTGCCTGCTGCGCTGGATGAATCAAGCATTCGTTAAGCACCAGCCCTGACCCTGACACTTTGCATCAGGCCCTATCTAGGCACAGAGGTAAACTTGTTCTGTCCTCATGATGCTTATGGTCGATCTGTCTTGTTTTTTGACCATTTTGTTTTCATCTCTAAGATACCATAAGAGCAGAGACTTTGTCTTATGTTAATCTATCCCCATGGCCTAGAAGAATGAATAAATTCAGCTAATGTTCAGTGTGGGTCTACTAAAACAGTACCAGATACTGTTCTAAGTCTTTGGGGTGTATCAGTGTGCAAATCAGCCAAAAATCTCTGTCCTTGAGCAACTTTTTCTTATAACAATAGCTACAAATTTGCCATAAACCATTTTTTTGTTCCTGCGGATAGCATATTTCCCTGAAAAACAGAGGGAGTTTGGAAGTAACTCTTCCTCCAGTAGTGTGATGTCCCTGTCAGCTACCCCAGCCCCCAGACACTGCCTTTTGCAAGATCACCAGGCCTTTCACAGCTTTGACGAGAGTGACATGGGAGCCTGTGGTCCAAGACAATGTCTGGCTCCCTAGAGGGGACAGGTCTCATAGTGACGCTGGTGGGACTCCTGGCCCCCCACCCATCAGACGGCCTTGTCAGCTCCCGCCCTTGAACACGGCGCAGGAGCAGGCGTGGGGCGCGGGAGGTTAAGCCAACACGCTGTGACCGAGAGGTGCGTGCGTGCGGCCTCCCCAGGTCTGCTCTGCTCGGGGCTGGGCGCCTCCCGCATCAAGGAAGCTGCCAGCATTCACAATTGGAACATAAACAGGCCAGCAGGTTCTGATTAATCCAAATTGGAACTATTCAAACAGTCACAGAAAGAGATCTTTTCCCCTGAAGGAATTTACATGTGAAGAGAGACTAAGATGGGAAATAAACATTTCTATAATGATTAAAGTTAATTGGCTTGAAAGGATGCCTCTGAAAGAAATGCTTTCTGGTTTTAGTTCCAATCTATTTCGGGACAAGCCTGTTTTTCATAAGATTGGTAACTGCAAACAGATACTGCCCCTTCATTGGAAACAGATGGGCCAGGACATAATTAAAGAAGTATGCACTGGCATCTCAAATAACTGCTTTCAATTACAGCATTTCAAGAGTATTAAGGGGAAATATTTTAAACAAGACCACTGCAAAAATAGATTTTGTCATTAACTTTGAAATAATATTTGACTTAAGGCTGAAATTTCCATGTGCCAGGTCTGGATCTCACAGGCCAATGCTGATTGGTGCAAGAGAAATTGAATCATTATGGTCCTATATCGTTGGGGGCGGGGGTGGGGGCGGGGAATCGTCTCATTTTTTTTTTTTAATGCAGAGCAAAAAAACGTAGTTTTCCTCTGGTAATCTTTATTTTGTACTTGAATTTCGGTTAGATTTCACAGCCTTGAGGAACTTTCACAGGGAAACCATTTCAGTGTGAAGTCCAAGGTTGTCTGTCACTACTGTGGTTGTGGTTGTGGTTGTGTGTGTGTGTGTGTGTGTAGGCTGTGAGGACAGGCCCACCCCCCACCGTGGAGTGTGCTTACGTGCCCTGTAGCCCACATGCACACGTTCAGGCGGAGATCTAAACGTAACCCTCCCCCCGCCCCCGCAAAGTTGTCAGATTGCCTGGCCTGGCACATTTGTAACTGGTGGTCGGCTGTACTCTTTCTCTGTAGATCATTTTAGTGAAGATTATCATAATTAAAGAGAGTTGTATAACACTGACAAGTTACAGAATGCTTTGCTTGTGTTGTCTTACGTGACATATGGGAATGATGTTTGTTTCTCTCAGTACACACTTACTCATTGAGCAGCCAACACATGGCTGACCCAGTACCAAGAGATAAAATGTTGAACGAAGACAACTGCTTGCTTCCCCTGGAGTTTATAACCCCACGGTCAGTAGAGACGAGCGAACAGTACAATACAGGGTGGTAAAAGCTATGGCGGCGTAGAGACACCGAATGGGGTACTTGACCCAAGAAGTGGCTTACCCCTTCCTACCTTATCTCAAGCTCGGTTTTGGAGACAGAAGAGTTGCCCTGGCTGGTGTGGCTCAGTGGACTGAGTGCCGGGCGGCGGACCAAGGGGTCGCCGGTTCAATTCCCAGCGGGGGCACAGGTCTGGGTTGCAGGCCAGGACCCCAGTACAGGAGGTATGTGAGAGGCAACCGATGGATATATCTCTCTCCTTCCATTCCCCTCTTTCTAAAAATAAATAAATAAAATCTTTAAAAAACAAACAGAAGAGTAAAGCAACTGTACAATATATCACCTTAGCAACTTGAACAAATGTGATTTCTTGATGGACTATTGATTCATAATGATGGTAACAGCCATCAGACTGATATAGTACAATTTATTGATAACTCATGGGCTTTAGTGATGAGTAAGTATAGCATATATTTACTCTGATTATAAGTACACATGCATGTATGCACACAGAAAGAAAAAGACTCTGAGAACACGCCTGACACATACTAGTTACTTCTGACTCACCCAAGTCCTATGGGCTTTGAGCTCTGCCCAGGGTGATGTTAGGTGTGAGCTATGCTTACGCTCACTCACCTTCCTTTACACTAATGGTCTGCATTCTTGAAGGCTCGACAGAGGGTCTGGTACCACTAAAAAGCAAAATACTAACCAGTCTACACACATCTATTTCTTCATCATATGGGTAGTGAGTGGAATGTTGTAATTGAACTTTTGAACTCCTTTTTAAAGTTTTTGGAGTAATTAAGCCCTTAAAAAGCTTAATAATTTCCTTTACAGTTATACTCAGGATTCACATTCTCCACGTAGATGCTCAGATCTGTGTGTGTATTGTAGGTCTATCCTTTATTACTTGTGGGGCGTGAATTTAAATAACACCACAAATGTTAATGCCATTTGTTTAGGAAAACACCATATAGATAATTTTCCAAAGAAGTTTAAAAAATGTAGCCCAAAAATTGATCAATGGCAGGAACAGAGGCAAAAGGGAAGGGAGGAAGTTCCCAGTGTGAGTCATGAAATGGAGAGAAGTAATTCTGGACTCTGGCTAATGGACAAGTATAGATATTTAGAACCTTGAATGATGACATAAAAAGTGAAGGAAGAAAAATCCCTTTAATAGAGAAACTTCAAATTCTTCAAGGGAAAGGATTTTTTGAAAGGGCTGGGCATGATTTGGGTCGGCAGATTGACCCCACACCCATCACCTTCCCTCCATCCATGCCCTGGGCCAGCCCATTGTGGGCGGAGTGTACGCATCTCTCCCTGTGTCTAAGGCTTTGGGCTCTGCTTGTGACTGACTCACTTTGGCCATGTGGGTGGGAGGGACAGGAGCCAGCTCCATGCTTAGGTTTTAAGGGGCCTCACATGCTTACTCTTTCTCCCTTTGCCTCTGCTTCCTCCACGACAGAAGTGTGTCTCCTGTAGCTCTCCATCACTGGGTGATGGACAGGGGAGATGGGGGAGCAGAGCTACCCCGTGGGCCCTCAGATCTGCCATGCAAAGTCCAGCCATCCTGAAGCTGACCCATTCAGCTGAGCCCAGCCTCAGTCCCAGCTTGGCCAACCACAGGCCCCCGAACATCAGTGATTGTGTCTTGAAGCCTCTGTGTTTGGGAGTCATTTGTTCTTTAGAAATACTGTGTGGAAGCTAATTAACACATTGTGAGAGAGATGATGGTGTCTAGGAGGAGGAAGAGAATGGAGCTGGAGATGCTCCCTCTGCCACCCCCCTGCTGTCTTCCCCTGGTCCCAAAACCTCTGCGGAGGCAGCTCACAGGCCGGCCTGGCCTGCGGCGGGCTGACTTCTTTGACTTGGTGAAACTCATTTCCTGCTTGCTCGACCAGAAACTGCTTTTCGAAATTATGAGCGAAGTTCACACAGTGTGAGGGGTTGGGGGGCTATTAATTCTGGTGTAGAAATCTTCAAAATCTGATAACTAAGCTAAAAATGGTCTGGAATTATAGATTAATTTAGGGTTGTTGACGCTTTTCATATTCTAAAAATATCACATAAGCTCCTTGATTGTAAAGAGTAATTATAATCATCCTTTGGCCTAGTTCAGTGCTAGATAAATACAAAACTAATAAATTCTACTAAAAGACTCAAATTCAGTTCCTGGATGCAAGGCCTGTGCTTCAGAATCTGAATAATTTGTCAAATGTTCAATTTACAATTCTATTCTCGAAATCACCCCCAGCATCACCTAATAGCCCCCAAATTCTGTTGTGCCAAACTCTCTCCCTCTCAAAATACTTGGCTTACATGATGTACTTTCTAAAGATAGACACTGAAATTGTGAATGCTAGAACTTTGACTGATATAATTTCTCTGCATTTTGGAAATTTAGCCCCCTGTACCTGTAGGGACTGAAGACTAATTGTCTCAACACGCACGTACTGAAAACGCATAATCGATTGGTGGCAGTGAACAATTTAAATTTCTAAGTCAATGTCAGTTGCTCCTCTAGTCCTCTCATCTCGATCTCAGAGAAGTCCACTTCTGTTTTATGGGATTATAAACTTGAGGTGACAACTAGATACCCAAGTGGGAATGTCCTGTTGAAACACTTGGACCTCACTGAATGTTTACATCTAGAAAATAAAGTAATTAATAATGATAATAATAACAACAGCCAGAGTATTCCTGAACTTTAGATCAGCAGGCACTGTGCTGAGCACTTTACTTGCATTATCTCATTTAAACCCCATAATTGGTGAGTAGTGACAGTTATTAACTCCAGAGATATTAAGCCTCTTGCAGTTAAGTAGCTGACACGGGATTTGAACTCTGGCTACGGACACCTCACCCGTTGCTTTTCGCTACTTTGCATAGAGGTGTTAGCTGAAAGCATTGATTTAGAATATTCTCTCAAAAGACTAGGATGTCTTTTCCACTTGTCTTCTCCACAGTGGGAGACAGTCTCAGCCTCCCTTTCTTCTAACTTCCCCTTGACAGAACTGCAGAACCACAGTAGAGTATCTGAATGCGGCAACAAGTGACCCCCCTGCCCCCACTCCTTCCCTGTTGACTCTCTGTCTCTTTCCACTTCAAGGCTCACCGCGCTGAAGCCTGCAAGCAGGACAGGTTTATGCCAGAAACACAGAAAAGTCTAGTTTGTTGCCAGGCACTGCATAAGGTGACAGGCCTAACCACCAGAGCCTTACCCACATGAGGTCCTTACCTCGACTGAGTTTTATCAGAAACATTGATTTAGAAAATAAATCTTGCATGTTTAGGTTGATATTTTCTTCATTCTGAAAATATAACATATTCCCAGGAGATCGCCCAGGGCTAAGGAGAGCAAATCAGTCTTAGTCATGCCAAAGACTTGAAGAAAGTCTTCTTGAATAGTTTTCATGTGGCAAACTGTCTAGATCCTACTAATGAGGCCAGTCATACAAGTTAAAAAAAAAAAAGAAAAGGAAAAGGAAAAGAAAAAAAACCATTTTAAGACTATGAGAAAAGCATTACTTTATGCTATTTAGAGAAGCTTGGGAGTTTTTTCCTTTCGGTAAATGCCACAAAGGAGACGTTTCTCATGAAAACTGAACTGAGAGACAGGCTGTAGCTTGGTGAGGGATGGCCTCTGGGGATAGTCTGGGAGAGAGCTTGGAGCCAGCACCAGTAATTACGAGATGCCAAGGAAAAAAGCAGAGGTTGCATAGACGTCAACTATTCCAAAAGCCATCATAGAAGTGGAATGAGAGGAAGAAAGAGAGTAAATGCTTTAAATAAAAGTAGCTTTCACCATACAAAACCCAACAGCTTTCACATCTGGTGTAGCAGAAAATGCCTTGGACATACCCTTGAAAATACATTGAAAATTTGGACCCACACTTAAAACTGTGCTGGACAGAGAGAACTGGAATTTGAATCTGGAATGTACACTTCTAATGTCAGTGACCCTGGGCAATTGACTACGGCTTCAAATCCATTATTTGCAAAATGAAAGTCATCAAATAATATATGTGGAAGTGCCTAGCTTGTATAGCAAATGTTGAAAGTGTATGCACTGAATCTACATCACATATAACCAGTTCTTCACCAGAGGCAAAGGTGTCTGCCTATTATGGCTGACAGAACGTGAAGTATGATGACTTCAGATTTCTCAAGAACGGTCACTTCGTAAGCACAGTTACCACTCTGTCCACTTTTGTATGGTGGGAGCCACTCTGTCACAGAGCCGAAGATACGCTATGCAAACTCACCGAGTTCACCCTGAGTGTGCACCGAGTGTAGCACCACAGCAGGCATTTGGTGCCTGGGTGAGCGGGCATTCCATGGCAGGAGCGGAGAATGTAAGGACATCCACCGACACCGCTTCTCTCAATCAAGTTTAGGTTTCAGATGACTCAGTGGTGCCATGAACAGAACATGAGCTTTGGGCTCAGACTTTCTTTCCAACCTTGGTTTTCTTTGTATGATGTGGGGGTAGCCTTTCCAAGTCTCTGATTCCCAGTTCATAGAATGGGAACAACATTATTTACACACGGTGCCTCTTAAGGATTACCGGTGATTTGTGAAAAAATGCCTTGTAGTCCGTAGACATATGATACACAGCAACTATTGTCACTTAAAGGCCACAGCTCCTTCAGAGTACACACCAAACCTCATGAATCTTTGTGTTTACACTGTGTTCAGCATGATGCCTGTCATATATCAGGTGTAATAAACCTTCATCAAATGGGTGGCTAACCAGAAAGCTTGTTCCATGTTCTTGCCTTCTGCACTAATTGCCATCAGATGAAGCTTTTGCCTGAGTTAAGAGGGGTTTCTTTTCCTCTTAAACAAACAAACAAACAAACAAACAAACAAACAAAAAACAGCTGAGTCCCACCCTTAACTTCTGACAGAGAACTGCAATGGACATAAATAGGCTGTCTGGGGTGCTTGCCGATGAATGCTACATTCAGATCCCACCTAGACATTGGTTATACCTCTGGTTTTGGACTCAGTCCTGTAGCCATTTCCCAGCGCCATTGTGTCTGACAACTCCCTCTAGGGAAGTCAGTTACCTCTTTGAACTTAATTTCCTCATTCATAAATAATGGCCTTAGCGGTTGATGGGAAGATGAAATGAGACAGCATATGTATCGTGCCAGACATATAATGGGCAGGGCAAGTTTTGAAACTGAGTATATGACACCGACACTCAGGCTCCTTATATTACATGTAATTTCCAAAGGGTTTCAAGCTCCTTGGAGAAAAGAGCCATATCTTATTCAGAACTAGTTTGCTCATACCTTGGTGCCCTAGCATAGGCAGGGCGAAGAATAGTATGTAATCAGTACTCAGGCATCTGATTGCTTCCAACTGTTAGCCATACTCTAAGGGAACCAAGAACATTTCTCCAGGAAAACGTGACTTTGGACATAGGGAACTATAATTAATTTCCTCAAACAAGGAGTACCAAAGAAATGGTCTCTCCCTTCTTAATACTCTTAGGCCAGTTCAGAAAAGAAACCACAGACATCCAATCTCTTCACTGTAATGAAACTTTAGGCAAGTTAAACACTTAAGATGCTTTTAGATGCAAGTAACAGAAAACCCAAATCAAACTGACTTCCAGAGTAAGTACATTGAGTACATTGGCTTGCACACTTGGAAGTGTGTCAGAATTAGTTGATCCAACAGTTCAGTAAAGCGATCGAGGGTCCAGATTCTTTCTGTCTCTATGTTCTGATGACATTCTTGGTTTCATCATGGATGTAAATTGTCCACTAGTAGAAAATACGTGACATGTTTTCTCATTCACTTCTGGAGACAAAAAAGACAGCATGCCATTCCCAAGCACTGAACATAATTTTTCTCTTCATAATGTTTCCACTCCTTAAATAGTAATTGTCACTGATGGAATGCTAGGCACTGATAGCCTTAGGTTGGGGATTCTGGCGAAGGAAGTGTTGTATGGCCACAGTTGGGGTCTTCAGACATCATTGCTTCCACATAGGGGTGGGAGTGGAGTGGGCAGGGAATGATCGGATTCAGTTACCATGTCCCCATGGGAAAGATGTAGAAGTTCGGTCTTGATAATACAGTTGGGCTGATTAGTAGCTGACACAAGAGTTACCTGGCTAACAAACTAGAGAGAGAGGTGACTTGTCACGTAGTCCAGGAATCTTCCCTTCCTTTGCTTAGCCAGCCCAGACTGGGGTCGGTGTTCCTCCATCCTGCTTTTATATAAGTATGTATCGTTTCCCACACATACTGTTTATTAATTACCTGTCTATGTAGCTATCTTCCAACCCAGCCATGAGGCTGCTGATAGCAGGAGCTATGTCTCACCCATCTTCCCAGTCTCAACACATGGCACAGAACCGGACATGTGGAAAGGGAAAGGGAGGTCCGCTCTCAAGTCTTAGTGAGTGAGCAAGCAATGGATCGACGTGTCAGGGAGGGAGATTTTAATTCCTCCTGTGCCTGAAATGAAAACTCCCTAACAATACATGCTTTGCATAAATGACTAACGGTCATCAATAACTAAATAGAAAGAAGACGGGTGTTGGATTAAGATACGTTTAAGGCCCTTTGATCCTGGAATTCACTGATTTCTGAGCTTACTCATGGTGGTCACAATGTACACTCCATGGTGGTGGCCCAGATGGCTTGAATATAGAAATCAGGACATTCTGGGTGGTAGGAAGGTGCTAGAGTCAGCTGTTTGGCTTGTGAAAATTGGAACCTTCTTTCCAGGGCTGTGATCCCTACAAAGGAGTGCTGGCAGTTCCCTTTGCTGCCAGCCAGGAAGCCTGTCCTTGGTGCTCGGTGGTTGTGGTCTGGTGCGGACTTGGCGGACTTGGCATCCTCTGTTTACGGCCAGATGCTGAGTCAACAGGAAACATAGCTGCAGGGAGCTCATGAGCCTGTGCAGTGCCAGGGATGGGAAGGAATGTCCCCACAGCTTGAGCAGTCTTCAGCTCTGATGATCTTTGAGGAAGAGAGCAAACAAAAGCGGAAGTCAACGTGGCAGGCACACCGTGTTTACCCAGAGCTGGGTGCTGAGCGGCCCTCCGGTGGGGGAGGATGCACACCCGGGACAAGGCTCTGGCCTCCAGCAAAGCTCAGAGTTTAGTTGGGTGTCTGCAAAGCATGGATGTGTGCACATGTGCACACACACACACCGAGCTGAGAAATGCCGAGAAGAACATCTGAGACGGCGAAGGAGGGGCCCGGGCCGTGGGACATCCAGGGGTGTACCAACCGCAGCGTGACCTTCCACTCGGCTGCCTCGCTGTTCTGACCTCTCAGTTTGCGTTCGATGCCGGTGGTCTCTGCCCTGCTAGAAGTGGCTTCTTAAACCCTCCGGTTCTCCTAATGTCCGTGTGAACCTGCTGCCCGCCGAAGTCTTGTTTTTAACGCCTTTTTATGGGTGCAAGAGTTCTGTGTCACTCTTAATCCTACCACTCAGAAACGCTGTTTGAACAATGGTATATCTTTCTTTATTTTTTCTATATGCATCCTTTCACAAATTTACAGGGTTTTCACCTTCTGTTCCTAGAAAATGACTTCTTATGTACATGTGTAGAAAAATCTGGAAGAATGTAAGTAAAACTGAATGTGATTTTTCTCTGGAGAAGGAAGGGTGTTGGACTTTTTATTTAATTCTGTACACTGTTCTGTTGTTACTGTTTTGAACAACAAAGAAGTATGTTGGTATATTAGTAAGATTGCTAAAGGGAGAAAATGAAATCTCCACTCTGGGCGCAGTTGCCAACAAAAGCCTGTTCTCTCCCGATGGCCCGTGGCAGTAGTCGCCACGTCTGGGGGCACGGCAAGAAATGAAAATACTCAGTCTTGATCCTAACTTTCTTCCCCTCACCCAGGGAGGAATAAGGAAAGAAAAATGAGAAAGAGGGGCCTTGATTTTCTACTGAAGCCCCGAGATGCTTAATAATCAAGAGAGTACTCCAAGGACACTGCATGTCAGGGAGGCTTTGGGGCTTCTCAGAGGACGGAGCTGTGTGCAGAGAAAGCAGGACTGCTGGACGTGACGAGGCAGGGGCTCCAGTGCCAGCTCCGCTCGAACCCAGGTCTTTGGACCTGCAGGAGCCGCGGCATCTCTCCTGGCTTCAACTCCTGCCGTGTGAAAAAAGGCTGCTCCTGGAATGTTTGCCTATTGCTGTGCATACTGTATACAGAGACTCTGCCAACAAAGGTAGAAGCAGAGAGTTGGTTGATACTATAATTTCCAGGGTGGGGAATCAGAAAGGATGTTTACAACTGAGAAAGGAGATACGGAATAGAGAAAGTACCCCTGGGTGGTGGTTGTGGCTCTTGTTTTGGAATTGGGGAAACAGAGAGGCAACGTGTCATTTAGTGGGAGGATGACTCAGATTTGGAAACACATCTAAACCAGAGCCTGTGGTTTAGATGTGCATTTACAAATTACCTATTCATTTATGTAGATCTCATATATCTACTCATATATACACTGTAGATTGTATATATTATTATTATATAACATATAACTTATGTTTACTTACTTTGTATATTACACATGAAACATTTCTCAGTAGCTGAAACAAATTCTTGTCTTCTAGTTCCCACAAGACCAGTGCTTTCTAATATGAGGTTCCCTGAGACTTTACTCCTTATTTTTACTTTTATTACCTAATTATTTTATGTATTCCATGGCAACCCTGTGCATTCATCAGAAGGGACTGGGTTATTTTTTTAAAGATTTTATTTATTTATTTTTAAAGAGGGAAGGGAGAGAGAGAGAGAGAGACATCAATGTGCGGTTGCTGGGGGACATGGCCTGCAACCTAGGCATGTGCCCTGACTGGGAATCGAACCTGCGATGCCTGGTTCACAGCCCGCGCTCAATCCACTGAGCTACGCCAGCCAGGGCTGGGACTGGGTTATTTGCAGTAACAACCCAACCTCAAAATCTTGATGATTTAATGCCATGAAAGTGTATATTCAATGGCAGCAAGCAGGCTTGCCCAGAGAGCAGACTGAGAGAGCCTGCATCTTGACCTTTGGATCCGCAACTGCAGAGGGAGGAAAAGAGTGTGTGGAGGATTCTGTCCTGGCTTTTAGAGCCCAGGAGTGACCCAGAGTTTCCCCTCACTCTTCCACGTGTGCTACGCAGCCACTCCTGACTTCCGTGAGTCAGGACAATGCAGCTGTGCCTCGTACCTGGAAGAACGAGAAGTGGAAGAAACGGACAGTGCTGATGGTGCCCACAACCTGGCTCTGTCCTTCTGGTTGGATCCCAGACCTTCGCTGCTTTCACCTTTCCCACCTGAGCTTCCTCGTGCAGGTCTTTCCTGTTTGTCTTAATTAGAATATTTATGGCCTTTAAACCCCCTGATCGCTCATGCCACTCAGGTGACATTGTATGTTGCCCTATATTATAGTCACTCTTGTGCCTTTGAACAACTGATATCTGCCATTCTAAATGCACACCTCTCTTTTTCTTCACCCTCCGAGGTTGGTCCCTGTAGCCAGTAAGTGGCCTTAAAGAGAGCCAGGGACAAAATCTCACTGAAAGATAAAAAACAGAGTGCCTGTTCTTTTTAAGACTCCTTCTATTCTTTGATGATATGACTGCTATTTCCCACCTGCCATGCCCACTCAGGGTTTCTAAAAAAAATGTGGCAATGACAGCAAGTAATTCCAGATATTCTCTGCCACCAGCAGCCCAGCCAAAGTTAACTTTACTACGTGCTCGCTAGCGATGGAGTGGCAGCGGCGTCAAGAGTTTCATGCAAGGCTGGTGCACTAGTGAGCAGCAAGGGGCCGTCTTGGGGATAGTGGCAGAGGTTCAAGTCCGAAGACTCTCAAACTGTCCCAAACAAAGACACTGTTCTGAGTTTCCAGGTCAGAGACTATGATCCACGTCATCTCATTATCAGAGTATCAAACTCAGATTTTTCTTTCTTGGCTTCTCAGAGATTTGTGACTAAAGCCCCACAGACAGAACCATATTTGTTGCCTGGTTAAACAGTGATCTGAGTTATTGAAAGTAATGTCTCCTCTTAGTTAAATGACGGGTATCAGAGTTCAGCCGTTCCTTAAAGGGCACATGAATATGCAAGGTGTGAAGGACTGAGGGTGCAATCCTTGGGAGGATTTGGGAGGACAGGGGGTCAGGTTTTAAAATAGAGACTCGTCCAAGAGCTGTGAGTGGAGACAGCCTTTCACTGTTTTTCAGGTGCCTTCCTTTCGCACCTGCAGCCCTGCAGTTGGCCTTGCCGAAAGGAGGCAAGAATGAGCACTGTCCAATGAACAAAACTCTGTCAGACCTGCTTCTGTCCAACAGGTGGCGCCATTGTCCTACAAATGGCTTCAGAACCCCAGCACTAAGGTTTTGTTTTTGTTTTAATCCCACCTATTGTTCCTGCAATGTGCAGCCCTGAGGAGCACCAATACTCCTCTTCTCTGAAGCATCTGTGTTTGAGAACACATCTATAGCTGATGAGTCATTTCCGTTACGGAAGTTAGTAAAAGATAAGCAAAATCCAACGTTCTCCTTTTATTCGTCTCTGGATGAACTGAGTAGGAAGTCTTTGTTTTAGCTCTTTATTTCTCTTAGAGTCCAGTTTAACCATAACTCACTGTTCTCAGATTCACACATTAATTCACTAATACACAAACAGAAACAGCGGCACTAACAGAGTGTGAGTCACATGCTTATTGTGCAAAGCTAGACAGGGAGGGAACTACAAAAAAAAAAAAAGACTCTATCTTTACTGGCCAAGATTTTGGCAATCTAATTAGCAGAATAAAACATATATAAATCCTGCTAGTAATAACCCAGGCAAAATGATTAATGTTGGGTATGAACAGTTAAGAATAAAAACTAATCTTTGGCTAGAACTTCTGGCCGACCAGGCTCTGCTCTAAGCGTTTCTTTGATTCCTGCAGCCATCCCCCAGAGCAGGCGCTGTTACCATCCTCACTTCACTGAGGCCCTGGGCAGCGGCCGGGTCACGGCAGGCAACTGGCAGCCCGAGGAGAACAGCTGATCCCGAGCATGTGCCCTGTGCCAAGTGCGCGTGCTCGCCCTTCGCACGCATTCTCTTGCTTAATTTCCAGGCTCATGATCTGGGTTCAGTGTCAACCATCATGTTTATGTTAATTTTCTTTCCTGTAGGAGTTTAAATTGCCTTTCTTAACAAAATATGAACACAGTCACCTCTCGACTCCTTGAAAACAAGCACAGAGATTTTTGCAAACCTGGTTTTGTTAATTTAACTGCAAACGTGACTGAGCTGCAGGCGCTGGTAATTTCCCGAATGCCGCGAGAGAGCGCATCTTTCCCCAGGAAGTGCGCGATTCAGCATTTCAGTGGGGATTGAGAATATATATCGTTAACTCTTCAATGTTTCCTCTTCAAAACAAACAGCAAACACTGTTTTTAGCTGTGGGAAGAGTGGCAAAATAACTGGTTAGAATTACTGAAATTATATGTATTTGATTCACTGATATACTACAAAGCCTTTATATATATATATGTACATATATATGTGTGTGTGTATATATATATATCTTAAAAATAGCTAATCTTTTTGTATCCTTCAAGAAAAACAACAAAAAAACCCACATAAACTTCAAGAATCACTAACCTTTCAGTTCAAAAAAATACATATATTGCCAGGGAACAGGGAGTAGGGTTGAGGGGAAAATAGCAACAAAATAAAGGGGATAAATTTGGGTGTGGTTTGATTTCTCATCACAGTGTAGGTGAGCAAGAACATGTAACTATAATGGTCTTATTTAGAAATTTACCAAACCACTTAGCTGGTTTTCTGAACTTACACGTGTTTTTTTCTCATTTTTGGGGAATAGGATATTCTAGTTAAGCTAAAATTCCGGTTAATACGCGCACGGACCTTATTAACAGTACTGCTGACTTTCGGTATCCTAATTAGCCATCTGGCCACTTCCTTTGCAGGCTGAAAAGATATTACTTTTAAAGGGAAATGACTAAGTGTTATAAATATATATTTTACATTTCTACTAAAATGCTGGTAGAAATATCACTGGTATCCCTTATTGCAAATTAGACCTATAATAAATTGCTAGAATTCTGTAGTTTATTTGTCTGAAATTAAATGAATACCTAAATGTTTGCCCAGACCTCAGATTAGAGTTCAGAGTGATTTCCATGCTCATTCTCAAAGGGCCGAGTGGCGACAATGCTTTTATAATAATTTTTTTTGAGTAAAGGAGAAGAACCTTTGCTATAATTTTAGACTCTCGCAGGGAAGCGCCCGCGGCTCCCTGGGTTGCTTCAGGCCCACTCTCGCACGTTTGTGAAGCATCTCCGCCGGCTCAATTACTCCTCCTTCCGGTCGGCGGGGCTGCGCACCAGGTTCAGGACGCAAAGCTCAGCCTCGACGGGCTCGCCTTTTTCTGTTGTCTGGAAAAAAGGCACCCTAAAACCAAATCAAGTTTTTTCCCTTCCACTAGGAATATCCTCCAGAAGTTTCTAGGTGTTTCCTAAGACAAATTATGTATCCATGAGGCAAGGGGCGTGCATTTCAACCATGGCCCTTTGAGAAAGTAGAAAGAAGGCTGATACGCCAAGGCGGCAAGCGGTGAGGGTCGCAGAAATTCTCACGTTGTTATGGGCTTTTGTGCAGGGATGTGTGTACCAGGCTATTCAACACGATGCTGTTTATGGTAACTAAAAGCTCAAAATAACCCAGTGTTCATCCAGAGGGGATTGATTAAGTGTGTTATATTTATCCACACAACAGAATACAATTGAGAAAGGTATTTATTAACATGGATAATGTTTATGGCAATTGTTAAGTGACAAAAGGATTACAAATGTTGCTGCCTTTGTTAGAAAGCAATACGAATTGATGTGTGTGGACATAATAAGCAGAAATTATCAAGAAGCCTACATACTAAAATACTAACTATAGTTTTGTTTAGATAGGATTACAGGTTATTTTGTTCTTAATTATTGTACTTTTGGAATATGCATATTTACATATATGCATATGTTTATAGATACACATATATACTCAGAAAAATAAAATAAAGCTATTTTCAGTTTCACACACACACGGAGCGAACGAAACAAAACGAGCTCCTAAAGATGATAACCACGTCCTGGTCACTTCACTGTCCACCAATAGCATTGACTCTCACCTATTCAGACCTGTTTTGAGTGACTGTTGCATACAAGGCACTCACTATCTAGTCTCCCTTCCGTCGTCTCTGCAATGTCCTGCCTGCTGTCTCCTCCTCTCCTCCTCTCCTCCCTGTCCGCCCATCCCCTTTCTGCACTGCCTTTCCTTCCCTCTCCTGTTTCTCTCCCTTGGCTCATTTCAAATCCCGAGCCTGCCTCTGCCTCTCTTCAAATGAACAGACAAGCACGCTCCTACTGCACCCCACCACACTCTCATTTCAAATACAGGCTGCCCCCTATTCCCATTTCCTCCCCTGGAGCTTCCCAAGCCCGTGCACCTCCACCCTTCTCCAACCTGGATTCTCCCTCTACCTCTCAACAGAAATTCACGGTGCAAAACCATCGATAAACTCCTAACTGAAAGTCTCCTTGTTTTTGTATTTTCTTCTGGTCTTTCCCCCTATGTGTACATAATTTTACTAACTATAGTGATAGCATAAAAACCATGTACGTATTGTCCCTTTTTAACAAAATACCGTTGCTCTGATACCTCCCCTGCATATCCATCACCAACATCGGCCTGACGTCGAGTGGCTTTCCTTGTGGTTCAGAACCTGGGATTTGATTTGTCGAGTATCTGTTCAAGTCTTCCCTTTCCACTCACTGGCTGTGGGAAACGAGCCAGTGAGATGAAGTTCCTGTATCATGAGCAGGGAGGGTACCGCATTGCACAGGTTCTAACACTAAAAACAAAGTCTCTGGGGAGAAAAAAAACAAAGTAATATTTTCAGAAGAATCCCTTTTGGAAGGCAGCCAGGCAGGCCAGGTCAACTCTAGCCTTGGAGGCCAACTCTGCGACTATTTTGGGCTTTTCAAGAGGGAATGCCACAGGGACACAGCACAGCTGAAGCAGAGGACGCCAAGAGTTTCATTAGCGAAGACTTCATCTTGACTTGTTTTGCAGAGGAAACAAAGGTGGGGAGGCCTTTGGCCCTCCCTCTGGGATGTGCTGAATATTCAAAAATATTAATTTTGGAACAACTGTGCCTATGATTTTGAAAACAAGCTAGCTAAGCCAGAGCTGTCATTGATTGGATTGGCAGAAAGTCCCTTCCAACCCCCTGAGGCCACCCGTTCCAGGTCCCCACAGGCCTGCACCAGAAAATCAGAATGACGTGACACACAGCCCAGGAGGTGCTCAGCCTGATGGACTGCCGCCACCTCGGGGCACTCCCAAATGTCCAACAGGAACCACCATAAGTTACCATTTGTGGGGAGCCCAGAATTTTTAATAATTACAAAAGGAAATAAGTCTTTGTTTGACTATCTCAAACCTCTTGGTAGAAGTTCAGATGTCTCGCTCTCATCCTTGGAGATGGCCCTTCCAGAATACAGGGCCAGCTCCACACTACAGTGTCCTTGACAGTTGTACACACTTCGATGTCCTGTTTCCATCACGCCAAATGCCAGGTTTACTCCTCTGCCTGTACTCACTCAGTCACGGTTTTAACTTTAGAATCAATGTATTAACTTGAAAGGATGACTACCTGCTGGTGGAACTTGGTGGGACCAGGGCGGATTAGCAAGGGCGTCTGAGGCGGCAGGTGTTGTCTTGGTCCCTTAGAACACGGAGATAGTCACTCGATCTGGTTCCTGGGCAAATTCCAAGAGTGCACTTAAAATATTTTGGTTACCCATGATAGGATTTATACACTTGTGGAATACTATTGCACAGGAAGAAAAAAAGTCTATTAGTGTTTTAAAGGTTGTCCCCCGCCTACCCGCCCCTGTCCTGGCAGGTTGCCCTCAATATTCTTTAAAAAAATACCAAATTTCCTCAAATTGATTTGTAACTTCCAAAAATAGAGGGATGGACAGATATATGATGTGAATCCTGAGAGGTAAAAGAGACCTACTAAGAAGAGCTCCTGGTGGGTAACTGGGCTCAAATGGAAGGGGGAAGGAAGGGGAGGGAGGGAGCAGAGCAGCTGTTCTGCACCAGGGCCTCTACGCGCGCTGCACCTTGCGGAGAGTGTGCCGAGCCACCCTCTGCACTGCACTTCTGCCTTCTGAACCAGCCTCTGTGAAAGGAGTCCTGGAGTTCTATTCCAACAAGCTGGACTGAGGCTTTCCACATCAGTCAGAGCTGTGCAGCCCTGACCACTCAGAGCGGCTGTATTCTGACCAGTCAGGGGCTAGGGGTGAGGACTTCTGCTTTTATAAGCCAGCTTCCCTGGGGCTTGGGAAGTACCTTTCCACTGGTGACTGGGAAAGGCGATCCCCTGGCTGGAGCTGGAACACCAAAGACGTCTCCCTGGAGCAGAGTGGGATAGACGGGAGCAGACCCTTGAGGGGCAGACCCTTGAGGGGCAGACCATGGCGGAGCGGAGCTGCGCAGCTGAAGAGGGGCCCTCGCTGGCCCTGCTGGTCTCACGCAGCAATGCTGTGGCTCTGCGGAGCTGTTCCACAGCCGGGCCGTCCTCACAGACACCCGTGTTCCCTACCAGTGAGCTGTTCGCACTGAGTAACGTTGCCTCCTTCAGCACACACCAGAGATTCACGAACGGTCAGTTGACAGTGATAAAGCAAGAAAGTGAAATATTAATGGTAGACTCAAGGTGATGGGAATGAATGTATTTACCGTAAAATTCTTTCAACTTTTCCCTATGCTTAAAAGTTTTATAACACAATATATTATTATTGTAACTATAAATATAAAAAGTTGTCCCCCAACCCTGGTAATCTTAGCATAAATTTCTAAAGTTTGAATTACTGAGTCAAAAGTATGAGTATTTCAAAGTTTTTAATACTTAACATGAAAATCCTCCAAAGCTGTACTCTCACCAGTGGAATGCCTGAGACTGTTGTGATAGCATTTTTAATGTGATGAGAAACTTCAGTGATTTCTGATTTCCATCCAGTGAGATTCACAGACCTTGAGTGTACAGCTCAGTGAGTGTGTGCAGGCGCTCACAGCACTGTGATCAACACCTCTGAGAACGCACAGAGCGTGTGTGGCGTCCCAGAGAATTCCCTCGAGTTCCTTACCCGCTGTTCCCAGCCTGCCTGCCCTCAGGCAGCCACTGCGCCAGCTTTCTTGTACACAGAAGAGACCCGCCTTCTCCAGTTTCCTATAAATGGACTGGTACGGTGTGTGCTCTTCCGCCTCTGTCTTCCTTTGCACTGCAAGTTGTAGGGATCCATCCATGACGTTGCATATTGTTGCAAGTAGTGTGTTCCTCTTTATTGCTGAGTAGCATTTCACTGGACACGAGGTTGTGAAGAATTTTTCCGGTCCCGTCCATCCCGGGTGTTCATCGGCTGCGGATGTTCGTTAAACACGTGTAATTCACAGGATTTATCCTAATCCTGTGGGGATACAGAGAAACATGGCTACGCCCTCTTGTGGGGAGAGCCCTGTTCCTTTGTCCCAGTGGGTTTTTATTGAGAAAGTAGACACAGTTTGTGGATTCACAGTCTGACAGGAGGGATCAAAGGGAACAGGTAACTTACAAAGATGCTAACAGAACTCCTACTGTGATTCCGGGCAGAGATTGGAGTTTTATCATATGAAAAGGACTACATGGCTCAAAGGCCTAGTTTTGATTTACTGTCTGTGCTTTCAAATTCTAAGTTAATAATATCCTCCAGCAAACAGATCTCACAGGATCTTGCACATTCTATGTCCCAGGCCTGATTACCCCGGGGGTCCGCCATCTCCAGTCTGGGCTGCCCCTTTGGCTGTTTGCTTAGCCCTGAGAAGGGCAGGAGACAGAGGCAGCCAGGAAACTTGGATTTAAGTACAAAGACTCAGGCTAAGAGGGGGCAGGGGTTGATGTCGATCACCCCTTCCTTTCCACAGCCCCTTCATTTCCACAGCCTCGTGAGTCTTATTCCAGAGGCCTTTATGTGGTCAGCACCTGTCTTAGGTCGACCCTTCATTAAGGAGTCTTACCCATCATTAGTAAACTGATCAAGCATTTAAAGGCCAGGCACAGAACACGTAGTGTTCATGCCGGGGGAATAAGTTTTTGTCTCCTTAGTGGCTCCTGGTCTGGAGGTCTCTCACTCAGCCTAAGTCACAGGGGGTCACAGCTTCCTGAGACCAGGCGGGGCAGCCCTCAACACAAGGTAGCATTTTAAATTAAAAATAATTACAATTCACTGTCTCCTCGTCCCAGTCATAGGAGAAAGTAAGTTGTGTGTATTTGATCCCAGTCTCTGGAAGTCAGTGACCATGTGCGGATAAGCAGATGATGTGTCCGGAAAGTTATAGGTACCTGTTTCAGGCCACAGGTACTTGCAGGAAGGTGCAACCACAGGGCACCTGAAGGTTGGGCCTGTTTAGGGCACAGAAATAGCACTCGGAAGTTGTCTCCGTCTCCACTATCTCTGTCTATCTGTCATCTGTCAATCATCTGTCACCTGGTAAAGGCCGGGAGTTCACACTGATACATCCAATTCTAATCCAGTACTACAGGGTCCTCATCTAGACTTGCTCTTTCCTCATCTATAACTCCTTTCTCTGACAGGGAGAAATCTGGCTCTCCTTGTCTACAGTATGTTTTCCTATTTGTTCAATCCTCAAAAACGCATAAAGGAGTCTGAGAACTGCTAATCCAAACCCCTGTGCAAACCAAATTTATTTTTTAGAATGCAACATGTGTGCTACATTTTTTATATTAACTGTTACAGTATCTAGTCAGGTCCTGTTTTCTGAAGTTACTTTGGCTAGTTGTTTTCTTCATTTTTCATACGCCACCTTGTTTGTTACTCTTTGTATTACATTTTGGGTTTACCTCCACACCCCAGTCAGCTTAGTTATTGATTTATTTGGAGGTTATAGGACACATGGCCATGGTCCTAGAATGTGGAATTAAACAGCAGGATATACCCAGAGGAGTCTGACTGCTGGTTTACAAGTATTACCTATCGATTAGTTATTTATTATGTTTCTCTCTAGATATTATTTCAGCCCCAAATGCATGGTTAATATTCTCCCTTCCCTGTCATCATCTCAGGTAGTTTGTAGGAGAGAACTCTAGGTAGGGACTAAGTTAGAACTAGACCTGTAAAGAAAGTTGTGTCCCAGGATTGATACACACATATGTTTATCTATTAGTAGAAACCGCTTCCTGCTTCAAAGTGGATTTGCTCAACAGTCCGCACTCAGGAATAAGACTTCCACAGCCTTCCTGACTGAGCCCAAGGCCTTCGGAATCTCTGTTGCTACCAGGAGGAGCTGAGGCCACTAAGAAGTGTTGAGAGAAGTGTTCCCCAAAGTCCTCCATCACAAGATGCGTCCATGGAAAGGCAGCCACACGCAAGACAATGACCATCTGAGTGGTCTTTTCCCCTCGCTGCTTTTCTGTCCTCTAGGGAGCTTTTGACTGTGTCAAGCACCCTCTTCCTTTTGTGGCCTTGGTGACACCTTGTATACAGGGCGGCTCTCCATTCTCCTCCTTTGTCACGAAGGCTTCAGCCGTGTCCCCTGTTGCAGAGCATCTGCGCCGCGCCTGCTTCCCGGAGTCCCGAGGAGCACTGAAACGTAGGGCCAGAGTCAGAACGCGGGCTGTCTGCTTTATAAGTGGTTGTTCACGTTCTTTCTTTCCCCCAAACTGCTGAAAAATTGCCAAAAATAACCAGAACGAGTGGTTCAAAGCAAATCATAAAGTATTTAGTGAATGGCAAATCCTCCCCAAATCCCTCTTGATCACAGACAGTGAAGTCAGGAAGGAAGTAGGATCCTTAGTCGAGAAGATAGTGTGTGGGGGGTGGGGGTTGAGTGAGCAACCGGCTTCCCCAGAGGGTTCGACTCTGCCAGGCCAGCCAGGTCGCCGGTGTCACAGCTGCACAAGAGCGGTCTTTTTTGTCGCGCACCACACAGACAATGTGCTGGAAGACGAGGACATTTTTTGTCGCGCACCACACAGACAATGTGCTGGAAGACGAGGACATCGAGGTAGGGCTGTACGGGTTAGGGACTTCAGATGATTGTTTTCCATAGACTTTTTATTACTACTTCCATGCATCCCTGAATCAAGGCACAGGATTCTAAGACACATTATAAAGTTGGAATACCATGTCGGAAAACTGCATTATTCAGTGCTAGACAGTATCAAATGATCGTCTGCTATGATAAGAGAGGAAATCATCCCCCCGAGGGCTCTGCTAATTGCTGTTTTTACAAAGCCAAAGTTTTAAGCCGTTTGAATCCTATTCTTCAGCTTCGACTTTGTCGTGGCTTCGCCCTAGTTCTGTATTTGAGTCAAGTCACTAGTTTCTGCCAGTTCTTACAGCCTGGCTTGAGCTCCAGTCCTGAGGTTTTTCTTGGCTCAGTGTTGTCCAGGAGTGTGTTTTCAGATGTTCTAGCAGGAGCTGTCTTCTCTGCGCTTCTGTGAGCTGGAAAGCATGTGTCTCCTGTACATGCATCTGGACAAAGCTTCGTCTAGCAGTGAAATCCTGGGGCCTCACGTTTGTTGCCGGGGGTGTAGTAGACGTCGCTCCACTGTCTTCTAGTGTCGGCCACTGCAGTGGTCAGTCCGAACCACTTGATTTTTTTTGCCCTTTGTAAGTGACTTGCATGTCTGTTTTGCTTATGTCTTGGCCATTTTCATATTCTTTCTTTCTCCTTCAAGTTTAGTAACTTTACTAACATGTTTTTCCAATTCACGCCTATGTCTTTTTATTAGGATACAGTTCGACCTATATGTCCAATATGTCTTTCTTCCCATTACATCCTTCCTGGTCTTTTCTAGTCTTTTCTGTAGTAACCCACTTGGAAGGATGTGGCCTGACAGCACCTCACATCAGACAACACCCACACCCATCCTTTCTAAAGCCCAGGGCTTCCGTGATGTTGGGGTTTGGGGTCCCTGTGGGGCCCCTCTGGGCACCTGTTGTTCATGGGTGGACCTGGAAGTGCACAGGGCTCACACAGCACGAGGTGCCTTTGACCGGTGTGGGCGAGGAGACGGTGATGAACGCTGACCCCCACCTTGCGGGCACAAGCAGGGCAGAGGCCTGGAGGTCCCATGGTGTTGGCTGACCCGAGAACCACCACGCTGGCCTTCTCCCTTCCCTGCTTTACTCTTCCCATGTCTCTCTGTTGCCAGGGACGCCTTCTCAGAGCAACCACCTGCGCACAAGACCTTGTCTTGGGCTCAGCTTTCCAGGGGGAATTTTATTCCTTCAAAAAGTCCTTTAGGTCTGCAATTTTTTGTTTATTCATTTATTTCTCTCTCTCTTTTTCCTCTGTAAATGTTTCCTTATCTCCACTTCTTTCCATTTTGTTTATTGAGATTTCTTCAAGCCTGCCCTGAGTTTCAAACAGATTTTTCTTCATCCAAAATGACTTAAATTTTTGCAATAATATCAGTTTTCTCTTTTCTCTCTTTCTGGATCTCCAGGAGCCAGCACTCACTCTTTTTGCTAGGTTATCTCCTTTGAATTTTCACTTCTTCTATTTTCACCTTTTAAAAACAAGTTCAAGGGGTCACAGTATATATAAGGGTAATTAATTCCATGCTGTATGTGCTTCACATGACTTTTGCTCATGTTCCTTAAAAAAGGTCATTGCTTTATCTATGAATAGCCTCCATGCTAGTTTCTTTCTGCATAAACGTCTCTTTTAATGGGTCAACATCTGCTGGAGAAGAGCGGGGAGGAGAGAGGTCCAAATATGGGATTCAGTCTGTATTTTAAAATCTGTTATATCTTTTTCCTTGGGGACCATCTCAGTTCAGTTTCAGTCTTCAGATGGATTACGTAGCTCACAGCAAAGCATTTGTATCATTGTCTGTGCTGCACTGTCATGGCTTCCATCTCCCAAATTTTTTTTTCTCCTTCTGGCAGCCTCTGTCAGCCAGAAGACCAGATTGTGGAGAGGAACTACTTTCCTTGTGCTGTTTTGGTATTTAACCAGGCATCTAAAGAGACAACCCTTGATTTCTTAAGGACCAGTACCAATCCCTTGAGTTGCTTGCTCTAATTAAAAGACTACATAGTCCACCTGGCTGGTGTAGCTCAGTGGATTGAGCGCGGACTGCGAACCAGGCATCGCAGGTTCAATTCCCAGTCAGGGCACATGCCTAGGTTGCAGGCCATGTCTCCCAGCAACTGCACATTGATGTTTCTCTCTCTCTCTCTCTCTCTCTCTCTCTCTCTCTCTCTCTCTCCCTCTCCCCCTCCCTTCCCTCTCTAAAAATAAATAAATAAAATCTTTAAAAAAAAAAGACTACATAGTCCAGAGGTGTCAAACTCATGTTCACTGGGGGCCATATCAGCCTCATGGTTGCCTTCAAAGGGCCAAAATCATTTTAAGACTGTATAAATGTGACTACTCTTTAACTGCTAAGGAGTAGAAATTACATTCTGCCCTTTGAAGGCAACCTCGAGGCTGATGTGGCCCCTGGTGAACATGAGTCTGACACCCCTGTCATAGGCTTTCCGGTTCCTAATTAGTGCTTCCTGGCCCATAACCTTGGCATCACCCGTGAGCTTGTCAGCAGAGCAGATGGTGCGGGCTCACCTGTTGAACTGGAAACCCTGGGGGTGGAACTCAATAGTCTGGGTCTTAAGAAACTCCTTAATTAATTCTGGTGCACACGAAAGTTGGAGAGTCCCTCTTTCAGAAGAATCTCATTTCCAAAAGAAAGGCCAAGAAGATGGGTCTCTGTTTTCAGCATCCTCTCTCATTTTGCTCTAAATTATACAGTTTGGGGTTTAGGATAGGGGCTTGGGGCTGTGGCTCTTTCTTTGTTATAAGAAAACAAAAGGCATTTTTCTCCTTTTATCTGTTGTTTTTAGTGTGACTTGAGAGAGTAGGCAGGAAAACAAAAATACACTTATACCCACAATTTATATGTGGAGGCCTAAGCCATTGGACTGAGAGGCAAGTTGCAAGGAGAAGGATGGG
>PVIA01007888.1:0-78047 GCA_004024845.1 Tonatia bakeri
AGTATAGGTCTTACCTCCTTGGTTAAGGTTATTCCTGTAGACACTTCTCCAGGGAGGACATACAGATGGCCCATAGACATAACATCTAAAGTCTTTAGGAATAGAAATGCTAAATGTCTTTAGCCACTGGAGAGATGCAAATTAAAACCACAATGAGATATCACCTCACACCAGTCAGAATGGGCATGATTAACAAATCAACAAACAACAAGTGCTGGCAAGGATGAGGAGAAAGGGAATCTTAGGGCACTGTTGGTGGGAATACAGGCTAGTGCAGCCACTATGGAAAACAGTATAGAATTTCCTTGAAAAACTAAAAGTGGATCTGCCTTTTGACCCAGCAGTTTTGTTGTTGGGAATACACTGTGAGAATCCCAAATTATCAATTCAAAAGAACCTGTGCACTTCTATGTTCATAGCAGTGCCATTTACAATAGCCAAGTGCTGGAAACAGCCTAAGAGCCCATCAGTAGATGAATGGATTAAAAAAGAGTGGTACATTTACACAAAGAAAGAAGGAACTCCTACCTTTTACAACAGTGTGGATGGAACTGGAGAGTATTATGCTAAGTAAAATGAGCCAGTTGATAAAAGATGAATACCATATGATCTCACTTATAAGAGGAACCTAATGAACAAAATGATGAACAAAATAGAACCAGAGAAACAGAAACATAAAACAGACTGATAGCAACCAGAGGGAAGGAGGAGGAGGATAATGGTGGAAAGAAGGGGAAGGAACTAGCTAAAGAACATGTATGAATGACCCACGGACATGGACCATGGTGTGGAAATTCACTGTGGCAGCTAGGGGGTGGGTGAGCTGGGTGGAGGAGAGCAAAGGGGGAAAAATTGGGACAAGCGTAACAGAATACAGTAATTTAAAAAAAGGAAATAAACTTTGATTAGGTTTGCAAAAAAGAAAATCAAGTTTCAATATTGAAAGAGCTAAGGTTATGTTGTTTTGTTTTCTTCAATATATGATATTATTTACTATATTAGCATTTGAACTCCTATATTGTTACTTTTGTTAAATAGATAACCAAGTATTTTTTCATAGTGATCTGTGTAGTTTGACAAACTTGGACATTCATAGTAGACTTAACAATTAAAAAAATCTTTAAAAAAATAAAAGAAATGAGTATAAAAATAAATAAATAAAAATAAAAGTCACATATCTGGGAGAGGACGAAGTTTCAGTTAAGTCTTGATTTGCTGTTGTTGAGGCCTGTCATTTTGTAACCAAGCAAACCAGGGCTGTGCACACAGTACCTCGATGTGTGACCCAACAATTTGTGCTGAAGGAAACAGGTTTTCACTTATGGGATTCAAACCTTGGTGAGACTTGGAGCACTCCTGCTTGGAGCTGTATTCTCCCATGAGACCTAGAACTTCCCTTGCTCCCCACCAGGCTAAAAGCCAAACCCAAGCCCAATAGTTCCCCATCTCCTTATCTGTTCTTAAGCTGGCTGTGCAAACAGGTCTCCATCCCCTCTGGAATGTGCCCTCGTGTGTTTCAGAGTCGTCATCCTCTTGCAGCATCTCTCTCCTTCAGGATCTGGGGAACATTGTTCTCAACCTCCATGTAGTAGTAGGAAAACATGTGCTGGGTTACACTGGATCATGGTAGAGTCCAGGAAGGCACGAGTCCCAAGAGAGTCGCTTCTCTGCACGCCCTTTAGGAAGTCATAGTCAGCATTCCAAGCATCTCCCATAAATCTGTGCTCCGTTCAGCAGGTTCCCACCATTTCCAGCTCCATCAGCTCTACCACTGTGTTTTCCAGGCAGGTTTCCCAGTGGGTCTCCCCTTTCTTACTTCAGCTCCTGCTCACTACAGACCAGCATGCCTCCTTACTTACTATACCAGGCTGCATGGTGGAAACTTGACTACAAACTACATAGCTGCTTGCTGCTTCCTTTCTCATGGCTGCTTCTCATGTGGCTACCGTCTTCACTACAGACCATCAGGACTGCTTATTCCTTCCTCACTACCCCATAGTGGACCTGCTCTCCCTCTCTCTCTGCCTGCCCTTATTTTAAATGCTGACCTGGAGCTTCCTACCTGACCTCATCTCTCCATGAGCACTCCTCCCACTGTGTGCTATATTTGCCGGTTCCTCTATATCTTTTACATTCTTCCAGCTGCCATCTTTAGTTAGAACAAGAGTCCCCATGTCACAGGAGCTTCTGCCTCTCCTGGCTATGTCATGAGTCTCTGAATGCTGTTAAAGTCACATAGTCCTTTTGCCTGGTGTGGCAACCCAACTATTAATTAGCTATCAACTTGCCATAGGTATGCAAAGTATCTTAAGTTGCTTCATTTTCTTTCCCTCCTCTCCCAGCCAAGGGCTATGGGGAATTTTGGGAGACCCCTGCCCCACTCTGCACCCTGTTATAATTTCTTTCAACAACATTTAAATAGACAATAGTACAGTAATTGTAGGGGGAAGTGGGTGGGTGGAGGTGGAAAAGGGTATGGGGGATAACTGTCATGGAAAAACACAATAAAATAAAAAATAAATAAAATAAAATTTAAATAATAATGATCATGGTTAATTTTTGAGAATTATAATTAAACATGATTGGTCATTGATATCACAAAGGATAGAGTCTAGGTTGGTCTGTACTAGTTGCTAGACTGGGTTTAGTTCTAATGGTCCTGAAGGACAATGAATCAATGTAGAATCTCTGGCTATCATGGGTTGGACTGGGAATTTGTTTGATCAAATGCACTCTGGTATTCCATGACATGAGTAGTTACGTTTCAAGTTCATGAGGAGATCTGGGGATTGCCTGGCCCATGACTTTACTTTTGGCTTTGATCCTTTCACCCACAGAATGATCCTCTGGTGGCAGATTGTTTACTTTAAAGGGTTGTTCTTTCATCTTTAATTGGTTAAAACTGTGTAGCCAATAATTCTGGAAACAGGGGAATGAAACAAGTTTGTACAGCCTTTTTATTAATGATACCACTGACTGCCCCAGTTTCCGCTGCCGCAGGTCTTCTGTTTGATAAGAGGGTCTTCTGAACAAGTTTCCTTTTTGGCAGTTCTGTTTTCATAGTATTGTGAGCCCTTAAGTTTTGCACAGTATATCCACTAATATTATATCATAGGTTTATCTTCCAGGAATTCTTCAGCATTTGTTATGATGGCACCCTTTTCTGTTAACCACCATTATAATACTGGATTAATTCTTACTTTTATTTTCATTTTAACATTTCAGTGGGTTTAGAAAGAGCAAGTATAGTCAAATGCCCTTTTGGTTTCAATGACCAGAATATTGAATTTAGATATCTGATTATTAAAAAGGAGATACATCTTTTTTTTTAATGCAGAGTATCTTGTAATATTTACAAAATAATAATTTGGAAGGATTATGATTTTGATATCTACTTCTCTAAATTACTTGTAAATTATTGAAGTAGGATGTAGTTCTATTTATATCTCATGTCTCACATTCTTTAACTTTTACTGGAGACACGCATTGAAAATCTGCCAAGATAACACATGCAGCAGCAGAAATACTCGGGAAGAATATCAGCTCCTTTGCCTCTGCTTCCTGAATTCAGATCAAAATATTCAGTCAGATGCTTTCATCCTACTCAAACGAGAGAGGATGTCAGAGTGTGTAAGGTCAAGAGAATCATTTTTTTGACACTATTAGCAAATAATGGCACTGACCCATCAGCACATATGCATCTTATAATTCATTAAAACAAAAAAACATTAAGGGTGTGATTTCAGGTGGGAATTCTACTGGAAAAAGGTCGTGGTATGGCATCCTGTACACAATTATTCTGTTACCACACAGTTGTTTTTGGGGAAATCATATGCACAAAGCTTATTTTGAAATCATTCTCAGACTGTACCTCTGTTTTTCTGAAGCACTTCATGGGTCAGGATCTTGGATTTTATTGATGACTCGGTGTTTCCCACCTTTAACTTCCTTCAAAATAATGGAAGGATTTTTTATTCCCTTGCTCTCTAAGAGCATGAAAATATAGGGACTTGTTATTTACCAAAGAAGAAAGAAAAATGAACATGCACTGATTGTAATTTCATTTCTAAAGCACGTCATCCTTTTCCTGGGAGAGACTCCCAGCCATGCAACCTTCAGAATGTAAACAAAAATAAATGAATGATTTAGCAGTAATATTGTTTTCAATTTTGATGTAAATTAAAAAGTGAAAGTTATTCAGAATATTCTTTCAAATTAATCTTTGCTGGATGCCTCATACATTATTCAGAATGCTGTGGTGAAATGACCAATTCCATATGAATGCTACATGACTTATTTTCTTCTAAATAGAGCCCCTACCAGCTGCATGAATAACATAATTCAATGACAAAATTTTTAAATGTTAGATACATTTTTAAAATATTTTTAAGTTGTTTTAGTAATTTTTAACTGCCATGCTGGTTTTTAAGTGGTAGAATCACAGCATAAATTCATCAGACAGAGCTCTATCATTCTTCTAGTATTTTTGGACTAGATGATTAATTTTAAAATAGTTTATATTTTGTAAACAATTCATGATCACATTATCTGTGGCTCTCAAAGGCCTACTTAAAATATTCATTGTGATGAAAGAGACAGAAGTGACAAAGGAGTCACAGTGGTAAGCTGCCTGGCTGCTTGGTTATGGTGTTCAGTCTGAGTGAAGTCTAGTATTGTACATTTGTAGCATCATTTCTATACACAGGTATAAGAATTGTACTTTGAGAAACATTGAAGCCCAGCGCCTCTCAAACTTTAATGGGAAAACAGTAAATCAAATATCTTGTTAAAATATAGATTTTGTTACAGTAGGTCTTACGACTGACCTAAGATTCTAAATTTCTGAAAAGCTTCCAGATAATGCCACAGTTGTTGGTTTAGTAAACCGTACTTCAAGAAGCAAGAAGTCCAGACCCTGGATGTGCAAGACAGCAACTGACAGACCCCGGGTGTCCAAGACGGCAGAGGGCGGACCCTGGGAATGGCAGGTGGTGGCTGGCAGACCCCAGGCATGGGGTGGCAGTGGGCAGACCCAGCAAGGCAGTGGATTATGAAGGGGGGTGGCACACAAGGCGGCTGGTGGACCGGACAGTCCCACATTCACAAGCAGATAAGCCAGGCGACAAACTAAGCAACCCAGGGTCCCAGCATGGAGAAATAAAGCCTCAAAACATTGATAGAAAACACCTGTAGGGTTTGAGGTGTCAGGAGAGACTCCCAGCCTCACAGGAAAGTTCATTGGAGAGACCCACAGGGTCCTATAATGTACACAAGCCCACCCACCCAGGAATCAGCACCAGAAGGGCCCACTTTGCTTGGGGAAAGTGGCGGAAGGGACTGAAATCTGAGAGAGAGCAGAGCAAGTGCCATTGTTCCCTCTCAGATCCCTGCCCCATATACAGCATCACAATCCAGTGATTGGGTTGCCCCACTCTTATGAACACCTAAGACTCTGCCCCTCACTATGTAACAGGCACCTTATGACAAAAAAATTGGCTCAGACGGAACAGATCAAAGCTCCAGAACAAATAGAACTAC
Source organism: Tonatia bakeri (assembly GCA_004024845.1). NCBI lineage: Eukaryota > Metazoa > Chordata > Mammalia > Chiroptera > Phyllostomidae > Tonatia > Tonatia bakeri. The sequence continues at coordinate 5,539 of PVIA01007888.1, forward strand.
ATGACGATGAGATCGCCAACCTATCAGATGCACAGTTCAAAGCACTGGCGATCAAGGTGCTCACAGAACTGGTTGAATTTGGTCACAAATTAGGTGAAAAAATGAAGGCTACGCTAAGTGAAATGAACGAAAATGCACAGGGAACCATTAGTGATGGAAAGGAAACTGGGACTCATATCAATGGAGTGGACCAAAAGGAAGAAAGAAACAACCAAACAGAAAAGAATGAAGAAACAAGAATTCAAAAAAAAATTAGGAGAGGTTTAGGAACCTCCAGGACATCTTTAAATGTTCCAACATCTGAATTACAGGGGTACCAGAGGGGGAAGAGGAAGAGCAACAAGTGGAAAAGTTATTGGAACAAATAATAAAGGAGAATTTCCCCAATCTGGCAAAGGAAATAGACTTCCAGAAAGTCCAGGAAGCTCAGAGAGTCCCAAAGCAGTTGGACCCAAGGAGGAACACGCCAAGGCACATCAGAATTACATTACCCACGATAAAAATGAAAGAGAGAATCCTAGGAGCAGCAAGAGAAAAGGGGACAGTTACCTACAAGGAGTTCCCATCAGACTCTCAGCTGATTTCTCAAAAGAGACCTTGCAGTGAAGAAGGGGCTGGAAAGAAGTATTCCAAATCATGAAAGGCAAGGACCTACATCCCAGATTGCTCTATACAGCCAAGCTTTCATTTAGAATGGAAGGGCAGATAAAATGCTTCTCAGATAAGGTCAAGTTAAAGGAGTTCATCATCACCAAGCCCTTATTTTATAAACTGTTAAAGGGACTTATCTAAGAAAAAGAAGACAAAAAACACATATAGTAAAATGACAGCAAACTCACAATTATTTACAACCATACCTAAAACAAAAGCAAAGTAAGCAAACAACTAGAACAGGAACAGAGCCACAGAAATGGAGATCACATGGAGGGTTAGCAACAGGAGAGTGGGAGGAGGAGAGAGGGGGAAAGGTATGGAGAATAAGTAGTATAGATGGTAGGTTGAAAATAGGGGGAGGGTAAGAATAGTATGGGGAATGTAGAAGCTAAAGAACTTATGACGCATTGACATGAACTAAAGGGAGGAAATGTGGGTGGGAGAGGATGTGCAGGGTGGAGGGGAATGAAGGGGGGGAAATGGGACAACTGTAACAGCATAATCAATAAAATATATATATTTTTTAAAGTATCAAGAAGTCTAGAGGCTGGACTTCAGCTTTGCAAGTCCAAAATCTCAATTTTGCCAATTTGTATAGAATTTAATCACAAAAAGATGGCATACAACAACCAAAGAGATAAGAGACTGATGTATAAGCCAAATTGCTAATTTAATTATGGTGCTGGTTGTTAACCCTGAGTGCCATAAGAATCACTTATAGAATTTCATGCTTTTGCCCTTCTCCGCACTATCCAGAGAGGGGCCCTTACTGCACTATTGATGGTTCCCACATAACTTAAGGGGAAACTTTCACAATGTCCAGAGCCCTTGATGTCCTGTACATGAAAGAGGAAGATGTCCTCAAATTCCTTGCCACAGGAACCCACCTTGGTGGTACCAACCTTAATTTCCAAATGCTGCAGCACACCTAAGCAAGGAAGAGTGATGGCATCTATATCATATATCTGAAGAGAACCTGGGAGAAGCTTCTGCTGGCAGCTTGTGCTATTGTTGTCATTGCAAACCCTGCTTTTCTTGGTGTCATATCGTCCAGCAACAGCAGCCAGGGAGCAGTGCTGAAGTTTACTGCTGCCACTTGCCACTTCACTCCTGGAATCTTCAATAATCAGGCACTGGCATCCATTTAGAATCCGGGACTTCTAGTGGTTATTGATTCCAGAGCTGACCCCCAGCCTCTCACAGTTTTATGTTAACCTGTCCACCACTGCTCTGTGTAACACAGACTCTCCTCTGCCCTATGTGGACATCACCATCCCTTGCCAAAATGAGGCCATTCACAGAGTGGGTCTGATGTGGTGGATGCTGGCCAGGGAGGGACTGCACATGCAAGGCACCATCTCCCATGAACACCCATGAGAGGTCATGCCTGATCTCTGCTTCTACAGAGATCTTTGAGAGACTGAAAAGGAAAAGCAGGCCACTGCTGAAAGGCTGTGACTGAGGAGGAGGAGGCATTTCTGGGTGAATGGACCTCTCTGCCTCCCGAGTTCACTGCTGTGCAACCTTAGGTTGCAGACTGATCTGAAGATGCAGGCATCCTGTGTCTGCTCAGCAGTTTTCTGCTAAAGCCTCAGGCTCTCAGCCTGCCACTGCTCAAGCCACTGATGGGTAGGAACAACCACTGAATGCTTTCAATTGTTCTTCCATGAACTCTTCATCAGAATGAAATAAGGTTGATGGAAACAGTTTCTTGAAAAAACAAAACAAGAAAACAGTGTCAGGATTTAGACCCAATTCCAGGGAGTTATGATTTAATTGGTCTGTAATGGCTCTAACATCAGTACTTGTCCAGATTTCCCAGGTGATTCTAATACACAAGCATGTTAATGATCACTGATTTACATTGATAGTTTATTATTAAAGCCAAGTAGATCAAATACTAGTTGATAAGCACATTCTCTTTTCTGAAGAGATGTCTACATAGGGAGCCAGTTGCAAGTTGGTGGCTGAGTTGGGGAATGTAGAATCACAAGAGAAGTGGTTAAATAACATGAGTCACTATCCTAATCAAGCCTGATAGGTACACCTTTACCTGAGGACACACTTGCCAGGGAGGCAGGTGTGCAGGTAGGCTTTTCATGGCCATCCTCCAAATGAAGAATCATTGCCTTCTGGGTTCTCATTTTCTATACTAAGGCATTATTGTCCTTTATTCTTTAAAACAATTTCACTCAAAGGCTTTCACTTTATTTACTTTTTCATGATTACCTTAATTGTCTATTTCAAGATCCATAAAATTCCTTGTCCCCTTGATTGAAAGGGGATGTCCCAGCATCTCCTCCATGGTTCGCTCCATAGTTTATGCCATAGGGTGGATTTTGTATGTATCATTTCCTGTTATATTTCCTGCTTTTTAAGTTTCTTCCTTAGAGAGTAAGCCTTATTTCCAAATTGTTGGACAGTCCTGCTGACTTCATATTTCCTAAGTTATTTGTTCAGTATCAATTAGATGAATATATGAAATGCAATGTACATATTCTGCTAATTTTCACAAAGCTAATGCCGGAGCTGTAATAATTAAGACAAAGCTGAAATGAGATTGAGTAGAGATATTTTGATTTAGGGTCATGGAACAATGCTACTTTTTGTCATTTAGGGAAAAGTGCTTAAAATAAAATTGATACTGTATTTACGAAGGCACTTCAACTTGAAAAGGGACAAGTGCCAATAGAGTGTTTGACTGACTTTCTATTCTAAGTGGGAAAATGGTTGACCAAGAATGATTCTTTTTTGAGAGGTAAACTTTTACTATAATAAACTCAATGAAAATTGGAACAACATGTCATTTTGAGAACATGTAAAAGGAAGGAAATCATAATCAGGATTTCTTAGTGAAGTTTTGTCAGACTAATTTTCTTCTCTGTCAGAATGATAGAACAGATATATCCTTTGAAATAACATCTGTAATTTACCTTGACTTTAAATGAGCTTCAGCTTCTACTTGTTTGCCATACCAATTACAGAATTTTTTTTATCTTTACCCGAGGACATTTTTTCATTGCTTTTGAAAGAGAGGAAGGAGAAAGGGTTTAGAGAGAGTGGAAGGAAGGGAGAAAAACATCAATGAGAGAGGAAAACATCAATTGGTTGCCTCTTGCACTTACCTCAACCAGGAACTGAACCCACACCTAGGTATGTGCCCTGACCGGGAATTGTACCTGTGATCTTTGGTCTGTGGGACCATGCCCAAGCAACTAAGTCACACTGGCCAGGGCACATTACAGATTTTTAAAAAGTAGTCTAGACTAGAATCTTCCATGGCTAGAGTTTTATTTACTCACACCAGAGACTTATCCAAAATTATCTAAGATTTTTGTATCTGTGCACTGAATTTTTATTAACATCATAATCATGTCCATGTTATATTCGTATATTCTCAACACAACTGCAGATGAACCAGAGTTATCAATATAATAATAACAGGAATATTGTGTGGATGTGTCTGTGTGTCTGTAAACTACTTAGAGCCAACAATCTGTGAGGCTTGAGATGTTAGGACTGCCCTTCTAGATAAGCTATAACATAGAGTGGTGTAGCTCAGTTTCTCGAGAGATCAGAACCGGTGCTATATACATATGCTGGAGCAATGGCATCATTATTTTGCTCCCCTATCTTGAAGCCCACCAAAATCAACAAAACTAAAATATATGGACCCTTTGGGCTGGGTAAGGCCGGAACATGGCCTGGAAAGTGGTGAGCATTTAATGTATGTATGTTAAATTGATTTATTTTTTAGCACAGTAAAGATATATATGTATGAAGGAATTGCCTCATATGATTATGGAGGCCGAAATGTCCCACAATCTGCAGTCTGCAAGCAAAAGATCAGGAAAACTAGTTGTGTGATTCAGCCCAAATCCAAAGACCGGAGAACCAGGGGAGCAGATGACGTAAGTCCCAGCGAGTGGGCAGAAGATTGAAGGCATTGCTCAAGCAGAGTCAGGCTGAAAAAGCAATTATCCCCTCCTCTACCTTTTGTTCTATATAAGTTTTCAATGGATGGCATGATGCCCACCCACATTTGGGGAGGCAACCTGCTTTCCTCAGTCCACCAGTTCAAATACTAGTCTCAACTGGAAATACCTTCATAGGCACACCCAGAAATAATGATTAGCCCAGTGTCTGAGCACTCTGTGATCCAGTCAAGTTGACACATAAAATTAACCATCACAGGTCTTCCATCCCAGCCTTCCCCAGTGTTCTTCCACTCCATTACTTGCTGGTCCTGGAAGGCCCAAAATCAACATTGGTTCAGGAAAGGACAAGGAAAAGAAAAAGGAATTCGTGGAGCTATATGAAAGAAAAAGTGCTTTAAAAGTCGAAGGTCCAGTTTCTTAAATATAATTGATACAGCAGGAAAGATGTGATTTGGACTTATGCCTCATGTAAATATCATCTGCTTATTTAAGTGTCAATCATGTTCTTCTAGAAAACTGAATATGCTAAGAGAAGAAAGCAATGTTAGAAATAATAACCCCTTTGAATAGGATTTTATAATAATAAACAAAACTCCCATCTGTTATCTCATTTGCTACTCAGAACATCATTCTAAAGTGTTGTTATAGTAATATCAGGTTTCCCCATGAGAAAATTAGGGTTAATAAGTGTTAGTTTTTACTGTGCTGAAAACAACCAACTTAACATATCTGTATTGAATTCCTGCCACTTTCTAGGCCATGTTCATGTTCAAGCTTCACTCACCTGAGGATCCAGAGGCACACACAGGTGCCTGCAGGTTATGCATTTCTGTACCTAATACCAAGTGAAGGGCAGCAATAAGTCAGGGGAATCACCTCCTGAAGAACATGTTTCAAAATGCCAAACCTTTGTTTCAACTTAATAACTTCCTTTGCAAGAATTTCAGGTACAAAAATTTATTATTTTCAAGTCAAAACTTATCCACACATGGGGTTCCATGCAGAGAACATTCCATACTTGTTCTGTGTCCCTAGATTCCCTTAGATTGAGAACCTCTAAAACATGGCCACTCACATTTCACCTACAGAATGATGATGTTTGCTTTTAGGGAAAGTTCTAACTGGGCCAAGGCTAGCTTTAGTGTTTTCCCAGATTTAAATCCATGTTTCAGCAGATTTGAAATTTTAAAAATACACCTAACATTATTTGGGGAAAGAGGCAAGTTCCTTAGTTTGTTATTTCATGTATGTATATGTATATAATATGTATATATTTTTTTAGTTTTGTTGATTTTGGTTGGCTTCAAGATAGGGGAGCAAAATAACAATGCCTGTGCTCCATCATCCTGAGGCACAATTCAGTCCTTTTCTCTTAGTGGATTACAGTGAAAGCTATACTCTTAATATCTACAGAACCATAGAGTACAGCATAGAGTGGCATTCCCTTAAAAATAAGATCCAGCCAACACATATGTGATCACCTTATTTATAACAGAGACCGGTGGAGAAAAGATGATATTTTAATAAATCATCAATTGGATATAAGACAAATGAATCTAACCCCTAACTCATGCCATATATATGAATGAACTGCAGATAATACCAGATTTATGGGATAAGTAAAACAATAAAACTCCCAGAAGAAAACAAAGCATCTTCCTAACCATAGAATAGGCAAGGATTTCTTAAATAAGAAACAAAAGTGCTGATAGTAAAGAAATAAAAAATAACAAATAGGACCTTATTAAGACTAAGAACTTTAATTCACCAAAATAAATGAGTGAGAGCATGAAAAGATAAGACACAGCCTGGGAGGAGGCCATATAAATATGTATTTGGCCTGTGGGCTATAGTTTACAGGGTTGGCTTATCAAATATAAGCCTATCAGGTACCTCAAGAAAATAATAAAATAACCCCTAGATTTCCAACATTACCAAATTTATGATCAGTCTGTTCATGTTGGGAAATTAGCAGATTTTCCCCTTCAAATGAATAAGTGATCAGCATAGGTCAGGACATAGCTTAAGAAATCAACATTGCAACAGTCAGGGATTAAGTTATCTTATTAAGAGTATGTAATACTTAAATTTTTATTAATTTGGGGCACTTTAATTATTCAAAGTAACCTTGTGTTTTTTTTTCTTGGAATGCAGAATGCATATTTCTGATTTGAATGTGATATGCACACTTTTTCTTAATGTCAGCAGGACAAAATATCAGTTTTGCATACACTTATGAAGTCTCCCTCCAGCAATATCTCAGTTCATGGAGATTATTGTGAAAAGGATAATGGTTTTAGAAATATTTACAGGGATTGTTAAATACTTTGCTTCATTAAGGAAAAGTTATATTAGCTAAGATGGCTTTTGCTATAAGAAGAAAATTCAATTCAAACCAGCTTAAACAATATTGAGAATTCTGGGGGTTTCTATTAACTGAATACGTTCAGAGGTGGTTCAGAAACAAGTTCATTTCTCTTTTCCTCTGTGGCTCTGCCTCCTGTGTGGACAGGTTTCATCATCTGACTCTTTACAAGGTGGCCCTTGTACTCCTTGTTTCACATGTATAAGTAGATCAAAGGCAGAGAGAGTGACTGAAAATCTGGCCCACAAGTGAAGTCACTTTCCCAAGGGCCATCATCAAACCTGCCTTGCCCGTCTTTGGTCTGAAATCTACCATCCACCCATTCCTTTAGCAAACCCTTTTTTTTGGCAGGGGAATAACCCTGATGATATTTTAATAAAACATCATATAAATCAACTGTCCCAAGGGGTCCCTCTTGAATGGATCACAGGGGCAAGTAGCCTGGAATTACCCTGAGTAACAGCCCAGCAGTTTTCAGAGTGTGATCTCCAAACCAGCAATGTCAATAGTACCTGGGAATTTATTAGAAATGTAATTTCTTGGGCCTCATTCTAGACTGACTGAATTAGAAAACTCTGAGGGAGGGCCCCACCAATCTGTGTCTCATTGAGCCCTCCAGGAGATTCTTTGTGCACTAAAACTTGAGAACCACTGTTTTTGACGAACCAGAGGCTACATTGAGAACTGGAGACAAATCCTCAAACTACACAGCTACTAATTTTTTGGAAAAGTATGAAATGTATTATAGATATAGCCATAAAGTCAACCACACACAAAGTATAGAAAGTATGTTTATATGATAGTGAAAATTTTTCAAAAGCACTGTTTAGTCATTTAAAGTTGTAAAATATCATTTCTTAGGGTATATTTTACATGAAATAAATTCTTATCTATTTGGATTGGTTTATTTTTTATACTTTGAATTGAGATTCTTTTAGGTAATTATAGAAGTTACTTTATTTAATTGTGGCCAGATTTTAAAGCATATTATATTTGATATAAATTAGAATAGAATAGAATAGAATAGAATAGAATAGAATAGAATAGAATAGAATACAGAGTGCAGCAATGTGAAACTTTGATTCAAATATGTATCTACACATGTATAAATATGCATGTGCTACTGGGTTGCAATATAAAATGCTTAACAATTAGCTATGTTGGGATAAACTGCTCTCCTTTATAGTCTGGCAATCTCCATGGTATAAATAGTACACCTCCTTCCTCCCCCCAGCACATGTCAAGCTATTGATGTGGCATTATTATGATGGAGTTGGCCAAGATGCACTGTGCACACCATTATGTAGTATTTCAACCACAAAGATACAGTAAAAATGCAACCTCAAGAGCATATAGTAAAAATATAATAACTAGAAATTGATAAGTTTTGAGCATTTAGTGCCATTGCTTTTAATATAATGCATTTGATTTTAAATTATATAATTTAATGTTTAATAATGGCCACTTTTAACTACTGTTTTGCAACAACCCTGAAAATTCAAAATCAGCTCTTGTGAGCTGGTATGAGACAGATCAAGCACACACTTGGACTCTGCCAGAAAGTTTGAAAGCTACTAGCCATTCCCCATGCTTACTGCTGACTCAAAATTAATAAGAGAAAATGATGTATATAAGCCTTTTGAAAACTTTTTTCTTTCTCTGGGTTGCCTATACTATTCTGTTAAGAGAGAAAAATCCGTCTACTCCACTTTTCCATATGCAAATCATTTGTCCCTTAAAATTGGCAGATATATCCATCTGTCTTAATATACCTCATGCATTGCATTTGGGCACTGAGGGGAAGAGATGAGTTGAAAACCGTCTGATATCCAAAGGGTGGTGTAATTTTGTGTCATTAACTTCAGTGAAAAACAGGAATAATAATAATTTAAATGCATTTAGCTCCTGGTGGCTGGTTCCTATTCACCATACTAAGGATTCCTTCTATATAGGCTTTTCTCGTAGTAATCTTTATCTCACCACTATAGTGAAATAAAGTATATTTATATAATATAAATAGATAGTATAAAGTATATAGTTTATATAGTATACTCTATATTATAAAAATAAATACAAATTAAATGCTTTCTGCCCACATTTTCTCTCTAATATTTTATTAAAGGAAGTACCTTATTAAGGTAACAAACTTTCAAATGGCAACAGGATAAGTGCCATACAAGTTTGTTCTCTGACATTTCTCCTCAGAATTTTTTAGCATGTTAATAAATGAATGCAGATTTACTTGTGAATAGAATTCATTTTCAACTTTCTCTCATGGAAAACATTATAAGCCTTTTCCTCAAGGCAGAACTTATGGCTTCTCTCCCTAATGACTTGGCCTAGTTTATTTATTTTTTCTGGCGTCTATCATACGTATATTCTTTGTGGCAAAACTAGAACTCCACTGTTCTCTCACTACCACCTTACCTTCACTGAATTTTAAGATCTGTAAGATCGGAATCTTTTACTTTGTTTTTGACTCCATAACCCCACCGTCTTTAGGAACATAGTAGTATGCAGTCCCTTTTCAAGTTTATCAGAACGGTTCTGTGCATGGGTCTATACATCAGATCCCCCTAATAATATTAATTATATGTTGGTAGTATTTTATTTAGTGCTTAATAATGCTAATTGCTATTCCACATATTTTACATGAATTAGTCATATAATTCTCACCACCAACTCTGGGTTATAGAAAAAAACAGGAAAAGATAAAAAATGGCAAGTAGAAGACCAAATATATTGATAGTACTGAGAATAAACTCTGAGTAATACAGAGATTTGATTTGAGCTCCTTAGAAAGTGAGAAGCGAGAGGTGTAGGGGTAATTCATTGAAAGTTTACTGAGAAGACAGGAAGCATTTGTAAGATCAGACCTGACATTTTAGGACCGTAGTTCATGGCTTTGGCAAGGCCTCCCGAACCTAGAGAACCTGAACTAAGAACACAAGCTGAGCTTTGGGCTGTGCTGCCCTTTCTACAGCTCTGCCTTACTCAGGTCTCAGACGCTTGATTGTTCCATCTTTAATATAATTTCTAAGAAAATTCAAACTGAAAGAGAGGGGCTTTCTAAAACATACTTAACCTAAATGAGTTATATGAGAAATTCATTACTAGGAACTAAGAGTCTTGTGGGGTTTTTAAAATCTCTTTCTATTTAAAGTGGCAATTTGAAAAAACCCAAAACATCAGGAGATAATCATAAAATACCCTTATTGCAGTGCTTACAGCTATTTATTGAGGGTGAACTAAAAATAATAAATATGATAAAAAGGTAGGTTCTGGGTCTCAATGAAGTAATCATTCTGCTACTCAGAAAAGAATAAAGTTTATACTACTTTGAATGTCTTTTTTTGTTTCCGTGTAAGAATTTACAATCATTGTGTCCTATGGCAGATATTTTTTTTCCATCTGAAAGTTCTATGACATTCTAGTTAAGGAAAAATATATAGTTTGCCCTATATCTGGGGGTGGGGGAGAGAGGAAATATTTTGAATGGTCATGGTAGCCAGTCCTTATCTATTTAATAGAATCAAAATTCACCCAATATAAAGAAGAATAAGACTATGAGGAGGGGTTGTTGAAGTCAGATAATCTTAAATTAGAAACTCAGCTTTTCTGATTATTAGTTGAGTGACCTTAAAGTTACCTAATTTTCCTTAACCTCCACCTCCAAATCTCTGACATGGATATGAATGGAAGTATTGACTCAAAGGGTCGTTGCAGGAAATGGATGATCTAATAGATAGGAGGTGCCAAGGGAAGTAAATGGGAGTTACAGAGTTATAATATAAACTCACACTCTGCTTTTCGTTCATGTATTATTTACAGCATAATTGATCACAAGAACATTTTTCAAATTTGTATTGGCATTAGGATCCATTATACTCAATTCTTTTTGTGTTGACATAAGTTACATACTATGTTAAAATACCCCAACAGTTCATGAGAGGTAGACTCTTTTTTTTAAGATTTATTTACTTAATTTTAGAGAGAAGGGAAGGAAGAGAGAGAGGGAGAGAAACATCCATGTGCGAGAAGATCTATCTGCTGCTGTTGCCTCCCTGACCCAGTGCTGAACCCACAACTGAGGCCCATGTCTCCTACTGGCAACCCTTGACTCTGTGGGGCAACGCCTAGCCAACTGAGCCCCATGAAAAGAGAGGGAGCCTCTTTTTGCTCATAGACAGACAGCCAGACACAGAGAAAAACAGTTTGTTTTGAATGCCAAATGAGGCTTTCCCATAGGCATTCTGGAGGTAACTGCTAGCTGTTATCTTAGTCCTTTGCATAAATACAAGATTTTCTTTCCATTCTAGAATGTGAAGAAGACAATATTTAAGATATATTTAATTTTTAAGAAAAAGTATGTAAGACAAAAAACTGGTGCACCGAAGTTATTTGAGTGCATTTTTGATATAGCTTAAAGCATTTGTTCATAAATTAGATCAAAGATATGTATATGCAAATGCATTTTTAAAAGAATTTCAGAAAGCAAATATACACTATTTTTAATTATCTAAAAATGTACTACTACTTGAGCTTGACTGTAAAGCAGAATAATGCCAAGTGGTAAAAAATAACTTCATATCACGGAAAGGGAAAGTGACAATTTAATGAAGATGTAACTGGATTTTCCTCCCTTCTATGAGGTTATTTCTTCCCATCTCCAAGGGTCTTTCTCACAGAGACCTGTTTGAAAGAAAATCTCAGTGACATTGCCTGAAGAAATCACCTGCTGCTTCTAAGTCAGTCACGGGTTTTACTTCAAGGCAAGAAAACACATTGCTCCCTATCATGCCTCAGCTTACTGTCTTCAGAAAGCCTCACCCTCCTAGGAATGCAACTGCATCTCTTACAGCCAGGCAGAATTTTCTTTTTCAGACAGAAATATTTTAAAGAATTTCTCAAGGAAATGTTATTTATGGCCCAGTTTAATTAATATGTCCAGGGAGCTGTATAGTTACTTTTTTTTTTATTTTTTAAGAAGTGAAATAAGGTGGTGAGATATCAAAAAAAGAAGCAACAAATTTGAAATATATATATATTCAGCATATATTAAAAATATACATGGTAGTTATGATTATTTTAATCAGAGTGGTTTTGAAATTTTTTTCTAAAACTATGAATTGGCCTCAGTAAGCTGTGTACATTATTGTATAATTATGGACTATTGTCGTGTTCCTTCATGTATAAAAATGACACCACAGTGCTGTAGCAGCAGCTTTAGATGGAAGCAAATCTGTCCACACTTCCCTTCAGTCAGTCTAATGACCAACAAAGACAGGAGGCATTCACATCCCAGAGATGAGCAGGCAGAGCCCAAGGAGTGGGAGGTGCACTTAGCAAGGAAAAGAGCAGAGCTGACTGTCCTGCTCATGCCTCATTAATATCATGCATCTTAACTAAGCTAATCCATAGTTATTCTTTGTTCTCCTGGCAAACAGTGAAAGAAAACTACAGAAATCCAGATATTTCCTTGGCTATTACTTAATGTAGGGCCTCCCCTGGGTGTTGCATTTAATAACTTATAAATAGTTCTCCACAGTCATGTTAAGTTATATTACTTAGTAGAACAAATAGTAAAGAACAAAAATGTCACATTAAGATTCTCTAAAGAAGCCCTGGTCAGGTGGCTTGGTTGGTTGGAATATTGTACTGTGCATGAAAAAGATTGCAGGTTCAATTCCCAGTCAGGGCACATACCTAGGCTGTGGGTTTGATCCCCAGTAGGGGAGACACCCAATTGATGTTTCCCATATCGATGTTTCTCTCTGTCTCTCTCTCAGTCTCTCTCCCCACTTCCTTCCTCCCTTCCTTCCCCTGTTCCTCCTTTCTTTAAAAATTCAAATAAACATATCCTCAGGTGAGGATTAAAAAAACCTCTCAAAAGAAGACTGCTTCATTTCTTTGAATTCTTACTCCCCCGTATTTGTATACCGCATATTATAAACTGTTGACTGGCAGTTCTTTGTTTTGTTTCGACAGCCAGAGTCAGAGGACACATGACTGGCAGGGTTGTGCCCCTTGCGGAGGGTGGGAGCTGAAGGCCATGCCCTGGTGAAGTAATGAGGAGGTTAATACATTGGCTGTCAGCTCAAAATGCTATTTCATGTAGCATTTGCATTTTGTTTGTCGAAAGTACTTGTTTTCCACAACTGGAAAAAAGCAATCAACTAAACAACTGAATTCAGCATACACTTTGTGATCTTGATACAATGTACATACACATAGACAAGCTAGAGTATATAGTATCAGATTAATGTATTCATTCATTCAAGAAACATTTATTAAGTGTTCAGTCTGTGCCAAACACTGTTTAAAGCACTGGAGTAAACTAAAGACCCTACTTCTTGAAGCTTATATTCCAGTGGAGGAAAACAGAGAATTAATAAGCATCCAAACAAATACACATATGTTAGTTGAAGATAAGTGCTGAGAAGGTATATAAAACATAGCAAGAGCTTAGAAAGGAATGCATAGTGGTGTCATTTATTGTTCAGTTGGAGAGTCAAGGGCCATGAACTTCTGAAAGAGCATTCCAGCTTTCTGGAATGATGTCAATCTTCATAAAATTCTGTAGGTGATTAATTTTTATAATCTAGAAGATTGTAATGTCATTGAAAAATATCTCATGACTTTGAGTCTATGATAAATAATTTGAGAGTGAACTATAAAATGTTTTTCATCAAGTCTGATCAAAATATGACAGGGACATGACAAGAAAGATCATAACAGAGTATTTCTCATTACATAAATGTAAAACCCTTACACAATATATTAGGGAACTGGATTCCAGGATTTATAAACAGGATAATGCATTATGATCTAGCTAGGGTTACTAAAATGATGCAAGGTTCAAAATTAAATCATTATAAGTTATCATATTTGCAAAGTAAAAGAAATGAGATGTTCATCTCAATAAATACAGAAAAGAAATTTGATAAAAATCAGCATTTCTTCATAATTAAGTAAAACTCTTAAACTAGTAATAGGAAAGATTTTTTCCTAATCTGGCAAGGTATTTCTGACATGACACTTAATGATGACATGCTCACTATTTACCCACAAGAATAGGAACAAGGCACAGATGCTATTATAGCCACTTCTTTTCAACATTGTACTGGAGGGACTACCCAGTGGATAAATGAAAAGAAACACATGTCAAGGTTTAGAATAAAAGATGAAATTGAAGTATATGAAGACAGAACAAAAGAATCTATACAAATATTTATTAGATTAATGAGTGAATTTAGCAAGATATCTGGACCTGAAGTCAACATTTTATTTATTTACTTTTAAAATGTTTATTGATTTTAAAGAGAGGGACGGAGGGGGAGAGGAGATAGAGAGAAAAAATATTCTTGTGAGAGAGAAATACTGATTGGTTACTCCCGTGTGTGCCCTGACTGGGGATCAAACCTGCAGCCTAGGTACGTGCTCAACCTGGGGATCAAACCTGCAACTTTTTGGTGTATAGGATGATGCTCCAACCAACTGAGCCACCTGCTCAGGTCACAGTCTACATTTTAAGAAAATGCATTTACATGTAACATTGCAATGGATTTGAAAAGATAGCCAGTAAAGATAGATACATAGATACATAGATAGATAAGAGGAAAGAAGAGAAAAGATGTGACGTATACAATAATTTTGTTATGGGTTGAATAATATCTCATTTTAAAAAATTCAAACTCCTATACCTCCTAGTCTTCAGAATGTGACTTTATTTGAAAATAGAGTCCTAGTACTGGTAATCAAGTTAGAGTGGTGTCAGTAGGGTGGGCCCAATCCAATATAACTGCTTTTCTTATTAAAAAAAGAGTGGGGGGACTTCTGGCCAAGATGGAGGCATAGGTAGACACACTGTGCCTCCTTGTACAACCAAAATAAGGACAACAACAATTTAGAAACAAAATAACAACTAGAATTGACAGAAAATTGAATTGTATGGAAATCAGACAACCAAGGAGTTAAAATAGACACATTCATCCAGACCTGTAGGAACGGCAGAGTCAGGCAGCCAGGTGGAGAGGGTTTGCGGCACAGAACACTGTGGCACCTGGCATGGAAGGCATCCTCGGCACACAAGACCACAGCAGATGGACCCTGGGTGTACAGGTGGCAGCTGGAAGACCCCAGACATGGGGTGGCAATGGGCAGACCCAGTGAGGCAAGGATTATGAAGCAAGGCACTGCGCACAAGACTGACTAGGCAGTACCATATTCGCACACAGATAAACCAGGCAAAACTGGGAAGCAAGTCAGACCACACAACCCAAGGTCTCAGCTCTGGGAAAATAAAGCCTCAAAACACTGATTGAAAACACCTGTGGAGATTGAGGTGTTGGGAGAGACTCCCAGCCTCACAGGAAATTTATTGGAGAGACCCACAAGGTCCTAGAATGTACACAAGCCCACCCATCCAGGAATTAGTACCAGAAGGGCCCACTTTGCTTGCGGGAAGTGGTGGAAGGAACTGAAATCCAACAAAGAGAGGAGCAAATGCCATTGTTCCCTCTCAGATCCCTGCCCCACATACAGCCTCCAACCCAGCAACTAGATTGTCCCACCCTGGTGAACAACTAAGGCTCCACCCCTTATATGTAATAGGCATGACAAGACAAAAAAAAAAAAAAGCCAAATGGAAGAACAGATCAAAGCTCCAGAACAAATACAACTAAGTGACAAAGAGATAGCCAACCTATCAGATGCACAGTTCAAAGCACTGGTGATCAGGATGCTCACAGAACTGGTTGAATTTGGTCACAAATTAGGTGAAAAAATGAAGGCTATACTAAGTGAAATGAAGGAAAATGCACAGGGAACTAATAGTGATGGGAAGGAAACTGGGACTCAAATCAATGGAGTGGACCAAAAGGAAGGAAGAAGCAACCAAATAGAAAAGAATGAAGAAATAAGAATTCAAAAAAGTGAGGAGAGACTAAGGAACCTCCAGATCATCTTTAAACATTCCAACATCCAAATTATAGGGGTACCAGAGGGGGAAGAGGAAGAGCAACAAGTGGAAAAGTTATTTGAACAAATAATAAAGGAAAACTTCCCTAATCTGGCAAAGGGAATAGACTTCCAGAAAGTCCAGGAAGCTCAGAGATCTCAAAGAAGTTGGACCCAAGGAGGAATACGCCAAGGCACATCCTAATTACATTACTAAAGATAAAAATGAAAGAGAGAATCCTAGAAGCAGCAAGAGATAAGGGGATAGTAACCTCCAAAGGAGTTCCCATCAGACTCTCAGCTGATTTCTCAGAAGAGATCTTGTAGGTGAGAAGGGGCTGGAAAGAAGTATTCCAAATCATGAAAGGCAAGGACCTACATCCCAGATTGCTCTATACAGCAAAGCTTTCATTTAGAATGGAAGGGCAGATAAAATGCTTCTCAGATAAGGTCAAGTTAAAGGAGCTGATCATCACCAAGCCCTTATTTTATGAAATGTTAAAGGAACTTAGAAAAAGAAGACAAAAAACACATATCATAAAATGACAGCAAACTCACAATTATTAACAACCACACCTAAAACAGAAACAAAAACTAAGCAAACAACTAGAACAGGAACAGAACCACAGAAATGGAGATCACATGGAGGGTTATCAACAGGGCAGTAGGTGGAGGAAAGAGGGGAAAAAGGTACAGAGAATAAGTAGCATAGATGGTAGGTAGAAAATAGACAGGGGAGGGCAAGAATAGTAAGGGAAATGTAGAAGCTAAAGAACTTATGACACATGGACATGAACTAAAGGGGAGAATGTGAGTGGGGAGAGGGTGTGCAGGGTGGAGGGGAATGAAAGGGGGAGAAATGGGACAACTGGAATAGCATAATCAATAAAATATATTTTAAAAAAGGGAGGAATCTGAACACAGAGGCAGTCATGTGCAGAAGGAAAATGATATGAATGTGCAGAGACGAGACGACCGTGGAAATGGAGTGGTTGGTGCCTCTACAGGCCACAGAATGCCCGGGATGGCCCACACACCACCCGAAGTGAGGAGGGGGCATGGAAGGATTCCCCTAGAGGTTTCTGAGGAGCATGGCCCTACTGATAGCTTTCAGAACTGTGAGATAAATAATTTCTGTTTTAAGCCACTCAGTGTCTAGCACTAGGAAACTCATACAGTTCATATCAACATCATTTGTTCTATCTAGTATATTTGAAAATAACACAAATAATTCATCAGTAGTAACAAGGATTTTGTTTAATAGTATGTTCACATGCTGGAATAGATATATTCATGCATTGGAAAAGGAATAAAATGAAGAGGGTGCTGCTGCAACCACCAATACAAAAAGATCGATAATAGGTAGATAGACAAGATCAGGCACGTTCAGGATGGTATGGCCATAGACAATAGGTAGATAGATATGATAGGTGCATATATAAAGTTAAAAAGCAGTTAAACTAATCTCTGGCGTCTGAAGTCAAAATAATGATTCCTGTTTGGAAGAAAGAGATAAAGAGTGATTTCAGTAGATATATAAGGAATTCTTCTGTGGCTGTGCTATCCCTAAAATAATTTGAAACACACATCCTACAGCTAAGAGAACTGTAGAAACCAAGTCTATAAGAAAAACTATAGTGCCATCCTGAAAAACTTAGTATCACCATTAAAATTGTGGATGCTAGAGCCAGCCTACTGAAGTGTAAAAGCTCAGCCCTACCACTTGCTGGTTAAATAACTTTGGGTAACTTACATCCATGTGCTTTAGTTTCTCATCTGTGAAGTGCAGTAACATTATCTATCTTAGAGGGATAGGGATTACCTATAGGGATTAAGTAAGTTAATGCTTAAATATTTATTTAATATGTTTTATGATATAGTAAATAAGTATTTAATACATATTTAGATATAGTGTATGTTTATTGTATATGTATTTATTACATATAGATATATTTATAATTAAAATAGTTTTTTTTTTCACTCATAGTAAGCCTGTGCAGACCAGTAAGTAGTACATGGATGCATACACTGAAGCATTAAGCAGTACATGTGAACCAGTGTGTATATGACAAGGACACATTCTGAATGTTAATTGTATCTTAGATAACTATTAATGTACTTAAAATGTGATCTAACAGATGATTGCAACTATTGTAAAATTAAAAAGCTGTAAATCACCTTGGCTGGTATAGCTTAGTGGATTGAGCACGGGCTGAGAACCAAAGGGTCACCAGTTCAATTCTCAGTCAGGGAACATGCCTGGGTTGCAGGCCAGGTCCTCAGTAGGGGGTGCATGAGAGGCAGCCACACACTGATGTTTCTTTCTCTCTCTTTCTCCTTCTCTTCCCCACTCTCTAAAAATAAATAATTAAATCTTTAAAAAAAAAACTACATTATCTCTGTAAAGAGACTTTGATAACATACTGTCAAACCATAGTGTCTTTCTAGCAATATGAAACTATACTGGAAAGCACTGTCTAATTATCATTCGTATGCTTAGATATCAACACATGATTTTAATTAACATGTATGATCATTAAAAATTCAGGTCAGGTAACAAAAAACTATTGTTAGCTTTGAAAAGTGACTAGCATTATATATCTCCAAAACTGATGGAAATTAGTAGAAAATTATATAAAATTGTTTCTCTGGGATTTGCAACAAAAGACTGTCTCCTCGCAGCATTGATTCTCAAGAATAGAATGGTTATTTCGTCCTGAACACTCATTTGTCCACTTTGAAAAATAAACTGCCGCTGCGGCACGTCCCTCCGAACCCCAGTCTGGACGTGTGTTCGCGAGTTCTGGGACCCAGGGCTCAGCGGTGCACCTCACCATTCAAACCCCATGTCTTTCTCCTCGATCCTGCTCTATCCCAAAAGGGTTTATTTGATGCCATTAATTTCGTAATACCAAGAAGGCCCAGCAAGTGCACTGGCATTATCATCCCCAAGAATGAGCTCATTAATCATTTCCTGCTGTCAGATCAATTAAGAAAATACTAAAAATTGGTCAACTCACTTCTCTGAGTTCTAGCAATCAAAAATTAAATAGAAATAGTAGTTTGAATATGTTCTTTCTTCCTTTTCTTTCATTGAGAAATAAATTTTAGTCTCAATATCCTATCTTTAAATTGTAAATAACATATAGGTATGTCTGTGATCTAAGGCAGTCCTTGGAATGTTGTGAAGATTTGGTTGTTAATGGCTACAGTTATGTCAGATTATCTTAATAACTAAAATAGCCACAAAGTATTCCATTTTCTGTTTTTTTAAACATGGGTATCTAAAATGTTGGAAAGAGAAGGAGCTGGAGAGGACCTGGAACTCTCTGAGTTGAGGCTGCCGATGCCCCACAGTCTCTACAGCCCACTCCGACTCTACTAACTGCAGTGTCACAATCCACTCAACCCACACTGAGGACTCCACAGCGTTGCCTAAGATTACATTCACGAGTCTTTTCAGTTTTACTTTGTGAAATATAAAAGGCCAGTTTCTGGGAGCTTATTTCTACTTAAAGCATTTTGAAAAGCATTGAGGAAATGTAAAATTTAAAATAAAATATGTACCTACCTTTCCATGTAATAGCTTGATCCATTCGTACAGCTATTGTAAGGGAGCATTCAGAGCCTCTGTCCTAAGAATTCATCATTCTACCTAGAAAATAGGCTTCATGGCTTTTGGCAGTTTGATATTTTGTTATCCTTTATAAAAGTAGGAAAGAGCAGGGTGATGGAAGAGATTTATTATAATGTAGTTTCAGCTCCTTGATCCTGTCTGATGGGGAAGATGAAGAAGAATCTGCTAACAATGGATAAGCAGGATTCTGGGTAAACAACATAAAGATACCCTTTCTTGTTTAGGTTTCTTTCCTAAAAGAACCTGTGGGAACTGGTAGTTCTGAGCAGGACCTGCTAGTTATTTAACACATGATAAATATACATTCATTTAGAGAATAAAAATCAACATTTTGTTCATTAAGATTTGGTGGGAAGATACATTCCTGTATAAAAATTATTCTTTCATAGATAAAATACTTTTATCCCTTCAGAGTTGGTTGGAAAAGTTAGAGGGGAAAAATTAATATACCAAACTGCTAAATTGCTCCCATTGAAATTGAAAGATGGCTTTTAGAGGTGAAGACATAAGAGAACAGATGCACAAACTGAGATTTTGGCAGCCTCTATCGGAAACTAGTAAACTCTTGAGAAAATCCAGCTGATACAGAGTTTGGGTAGATTACTACCAAAAACATAGTGTGTCTTAATACTTACAGTGAACTGACTTCAAGGTGGCAGGTGGAAACTGACCAGAGGTAACCTCCCCAACTTACTTACAGGATTATTCAATTAAAAAAAAAAAAAAAACACCTATCCCGTGCAGTATTGTTCAATATATCTAGAATTAATTTTCCTGATAATATATATACCACACATACACCTTTTGAAACTGGAGCAAAAGTTCACAGTGCTTTAAACTCTTGGTGGGTACCTTACACAGTCCATTAGTCACCATAAAGCTATGGTGGCTTTCCTTTCATGGTGCCAAGCCTGTGGGAAATATCTAGTTCAAGGGCTCTGAGGGAGAGCCCAGAGCCCGCAGCAAGGTTTGTGGAGAGCAGAGGGGTGGTATGAACCACTGTAGTAGGAGACAGTAATAGACCACGAAAGCTCAGGGTTCTTTTATTTTGTAGTAAGGAACTCTCTTCCCATCATTGGTTCCCTAGTGGTTTTGATGTTCACTTCCTTGCAGTGACCGGCTGTAAGCTAACTAGCTATTTTCAGTGTGTTCAGTGTTTCAGTATGTTCCAGTGTGTGAGTATAATTACTGTATGTTTGACTCTGTTCTTCCCTCATCTCTGGCTGTAGGTTTGATAGGATATACAAATTAGTCAATCTTTGTATGTTGGTGCTGGTGAGATGCTTTCATGGGACTTTAAGTCAAAATTCACACATATACATTTGTCAGTTCCTCATACTTGTTGTATCAATGTGTGTGTTTGGAAGGGTGTGAAATAAAAGTGGATATAGGAAATGTAAACAAAAATGAATAGGAATCCCTTTATCAAGATGGTATCCCCCAAATATATTGGACCTTTTCAAAACATCTTGGCACCCTCCCAATTCATGGGTCTAAGTCAGTATTTCCCATAAAATCTAACCTCACTGTAGACTCCACCCTTTGGGTAGATCCTGCTTGGTGACTCACAGCCTGCTGACCCTTCAATAACTTCCCATGACATTGTAGGATAAAGTTAAACTTCTGATCATAGTCTTAAAGATCCTACACAAATTTACCCCTGTCCATCAAACTCTCACTGTCGTCTAGGAAACACACAGGCGTCCTTTCTCTTCTCTGACCTTCCCAAGCTCATCCTGTTTCCACCACTTTGCCTTGTTCTTCCCTCTGCTTGCTGTGCTCTTCCTCACTCTTTGTTTTTGTAACTGGAACACAGTCTTTATTTGGCAGCAGGCAAGGAATAAAGCTGTCATGTGTGAAGTGAAGCATGGTAAAAAGAAAAGGGCAATCACCTACATTTATGTCAGTATTTTATTTTTTTATTGCTGTTCAGTTACAGTTGTCCTTATTTTTCCCATTACTCTCCCCTACCCTACCTACCCCACCTCCCATATTCAATCGCCCCCCGCCATTGTCTTTGTCCCTTATACTTGTTCCTTCACTTGATGTCAGTATTTTAATTTGTTTGGGATGCTTTATGACACAGTGCCACATATATTTGGAAGAATCCAAATATCTTTGCTATTTTTTTGTGAAAAAAGGTGAAGGGATGTTAAGCCATTTTCTATGTGGACCACTAAAACTGTCAAAAGAAAATCTGGATTGAATTTGACTAATTATATGAATAATTTAGAAATCTGTATGGGGTTCATTCCATATTTAGAAATCTCTAGTGAGTTGTACTTAAGACCTTAAAGTCTATTTGCAGAGGCTAGTTATTCACAAGCTCAGAGGAGGGAATATTGGGACAACTGTAATAGAACAACAATAAAATATTTAATAAAAATATTTAAAAAATAAAATCTTTATAATAAATAAATTCCTTCTTTCAATCAATGATCATTTATTGTGCAACTATTATATGCTAGTCACTCTAAAAGTTAGCATACCACAGTTCCGATTATCATGTAGATTTTTTTAAATATTTTATTTTATTTTATTTATTTTTAGACAGAGAGGAAAGGTAGGAGAAAAAGAGGCAGAGAAACATTAATGGGTTGTTGCCTCTCATGCACCCCCAACTGGGGACCTGCCCTACAGTCCAGGCATGTGCCCTGACTGGGGATGGAACTAGCATCCCTTTGGTTCACAGGCCAGTGCTCAATCCACTGAGCCACACCAGCCAGGACAATTATTATCATGTAGATTCTAAAGAAACATAACAAAAAGGAACTCATTGGGAATAACCTGTAAAGATATTTCACTTAAATATTACCCAAGATTGTATTACATGCTTATAACTGTGCTAGGCACTAAGAATATACAGCCCCTCTTGTAAGAAATTAACAGTCTCCTCGGCAGGCTCCAGCAGCTGACAGCCAGGGCAGAAGTGCCATCTCAGTCCCGGTGCTGGTCCCAGTCTTGCAGAGGCAGCGACTACCAGCAACCACAGTAGGAGGAAGGGAGTATTGGACACACTGGCTCTCCACCGCTATACGTTGCAGCCTTAGCTCAAAATGAACTGTGTGCGCAGCACCATCAGCCTCATTGAAGACATTGACTGTGGGTTGCTCATCTTGTTTGGATGAAGTCTGGGGAGAGCACTTGGTCCTGCGCTGAGATGGAAGGACCCTCACAGGCTTTTTGAGAAACGCTGATCAATTTGCTACTGTAGTGCAATATTAGATTGTGGAGCGTAGTCAGGTGGGCAGCAGTATTGTGATATTCCTCAAGGGATTTTTGTGGTCAGAGGAGAAAATGTGATTCTATTAGGAGAAATAGACTTGGGAAAGGAGAGTGACATGCTCCTCCAGCAAATGCCTATTGAAGAAATCCTAGAAGAACAAAGGGTAGAAAAGCAGAACAAGCTGGAAGCCAACAAGCTGAAAGTTCAGGCTCTTACCCATCGAGGTCCCTCCCTTCCTGGAGCAGGTGCTCCTTGGCTGGTGGGCTGTTGCTCTTGGGAGCAGGGGCTGTCATGGAATGAACACGGCACCTGGCCACCTCACATTTGACTAGAGATTGCAGAATTTTGAAAAGTTATTTCTCTTTTGAATTCTTTCAAATGTGCAACTTGAAGAAATCACATGGCTCTTTTCTTCTTCTTAATAATAAAATCTTTGGGATGCAGTGGGACAGACTCCTTTCACACATCACTACAGAGCCACCAGCAGCTACTCCATATTGCTCCTCTCATCCCGTATTAGAGATCACAGGGGACAGTCCTCATTTGCTTGTAAGTAAAATATGAATCTCCAAAAAAAAGTTCACACTCTTTGACAGAAATAGACTTAAAGTTCACACTCTTCCACAGAAACAGAGTTAAAAAATTCTATATATTATCATAAGCGCAATAAACATGTTAAAGATACTGATCCAAATATCTTTGCTATCCAGCTGCCACGGATGAGAATAAGTCTACCAAGACATGATCTGCCTGGGGAGGAAAGGTGGCTAATCTCTCAAAGGAGAAGGGCCAGGAGCCTTTTCCTCAGTGGCTTTTATTGGGTTCATTTACACTGGAATTCAGGTAAAGCTCATTACTCATTGCCCAGAAGTAAGGATCAAATAACAAGGAACTCTGAGGGCCTATTTTGAGTCAGGGTCAAAGAGCTGTAAAACTTTGAGGAACAAACTTACTTCCTCCTTGGACCCTTCTCATTCAACTGAGAGCATTCTAAACAAAGCAGGTTTCACAGGATTTTACATATTCTTTCTTAACCCTGATCACCCAGGGAACCCGCCCTTTCCAGCACAGGGAGGCACCACCCTGTCATTGTTTCAGGCTTAGGTGGAGCAAGGAAACTAAGGCAACCAAGACAAGGAGATTTTCTCACAGACCGTGAGCACTCAGGCTTTGTCAAAGCCGAAGGGCAGGGGTCCATCACCCCCTTTTGCCGTAGCCCCCAAAGCTTTTCCTTGGGGGCCTCCCACATGACTGTGCCTGTCTTAGGTCATTCCCCCCTTGGGGAATCTTACCCATCATTGGCTAACAGACCAAGCATTGGGGACCAGGCATGGTGAAGTAAAAAGGAGCAGAAGCAGTGCTCCTTCCAGGGAGATAAGCTTTTGTCTCCTTGCTGGCTTACAGTTCCAAGGTCGTTCCCTCAGCCGTAGCCTTAGCAGAGGTTACAGCTTCTGAAACCAGGCAGGGCGGTTCCCAAAATACTGAAGTCATAAAAATCAAAAGGAAGGGGGACAAATCAATCAATAGTGAAAGAGGTGGCAGTATGTCGATAGGGTGGTTTTCCTGGTGCCTCTGGGAGTATTGGAGTTTTTAAAAGAGAAGGGAGCACATATTTGTGAACACAGTGTTTTCATCTTTCCATTCCACCTGGAGCTTAGTGTGGTTTTCGTATTTTCTTTTCCCCATTGCTGTCCTGGAAAGGGTTTGCCTTTGGTCAGTTCTTGCATTATACAAATCAAGAAAAGGAATAAAGGGAACATGAGTGAACCATGACTCGGAGAAAAGTTTGTAAATAATTTAGAAGGAATATTCAGTAAGAGCTGCTGTTGTACATGAGGAAAAGAAACATGAGAGAAAGGTGGAGACTTGTAAGAGTATGTTTCTTCTTAGACTGTGTATCACCTTTATGGGTTCAAGAACATAACTACCCCAGAGTAATGTAAAGTAATGATCCTCAACCCATTATTTTAGGGTCCAGGACTAAACCATATGGGACAAAGAAAAGTAAGTAGACATTTACTGGGAAGACAGAGATAGATCTAAAAAGGGCGACTGGAATGGACAGAGGTATAAACACATGAAATAGTACAGGTTCTTGAGCTGACTTTAAAATGCTTAGTACTGAATATTGTACAGAGGGACAGGGAATGTACCAGAATAGAGATGTTAGTACATGAAGTTGTAGCTATGGGATATACCATTGGAATATGGAAATGTTCTAAGCAGTTGGTTCATACTTCAGCAGCTGTTTTGATTTACTATTTGCATTAGATTGCCAAACTGGCCAACTAATTGATTTGATTTCTTATTGATACAATCTGATTACTCATTGCTGATACAGTGCAGTTAACTGTGGAGAAATGCTCACATGCAATTAGACTAGATTGATCTGTCTAAAACATTGACAATATCTTTTTGCATCATCATCTGATTTTTCCCTTATGTTTCAACTTTTATTTCATAGTTATATCCTAGCAAAATGGTGCTGATATAAGCATCGCTTCATCTCTGTGAAAGTTATCGTGTTGTCTGAGCTGTATTGTCCCTGTCTTATGGCCAAAGGCGGATTTCGGGTGAAGTTAAGGCTAAGCTTCAAAACCTATCACTTACCAGGGCCTGTTCCATATGATTCTAATTTCTGACTTTTAATCTTGTCTTTTTTTCTTAAGTAGAGATCCTGAAGTTGTATAAGATGCAGACCTTATAAAAGCTGGATCTACTCCTGCAGTTATCTCAGATACAAATTATGTGGCATAAGTTGAAATAGCTTTCAACAGTACTTCAATCAGTTCTTGAAACTATATCATAGGTTCTTATTATTACTTTTTGATACACTCCTAAAATTTGATATGATTTTGACCCAGATGTTAAAATGCAAATTATTCATTGGATAGTTTGTGCTCTTCAAAAGGAGGAAATAAATGTGATTCTAAAGTGATTCTAAAATTTTTGAATTGCCAATTCAGATGTAATTACTGGATGATTGAATATTTATCTCTTCATAATAACAAATAAATATACATGCTAGACATAAATATCACATCAGATTTTCTATATCTTCTTACTAAACAACTATTATTTTGCTAGGGCTGCCATAGCAAAGTGTCACTAATTGGATGACTCATACAACGGACATTTATTGTATTGCAGTGATGAGACTAGGAGCCTAAGATCAAGGTGGCAGGGCTGGTTTCTGCTGCAGGCTGTGAAGAAGCTGTTCGAGGTCTCTCTTCTTGCTTCTGGGGGTTTGCTGGCCACCTCTGCAGTTCCTTGGCTTCTGCTGCGTCACCCTGACCTCTGCCTTCATCTTCACATGGCGTTCTCCCTGTGTGTGTATCCAAATTTCCCCATTTTACAAGGACACCAGTCACATTGAATTAGAGAACCACCCTACTGCACTATGGCCTCATCTTAACTTATTACATGAACAGCCCTGCTTTCTAAAAAGTTTGCATTCTGAGGTATTGGCAGTTAGGACTTCAACATATGAATTTGGGAGGAACACAATGCAACCCATAACAACAACTGATAGTGAATGGACCAAAGAGAGCATTAATATTAATGCAATTGCCTTGCATCTGTGATGGACAGAGCTTAGAATTCAAGTTAGCAGCTCTTGGTATTTATGTTAAGTAGGCACGACCAGCATTAGGATAGCTAAAAGTATGGAGCACTTTTAATGTCAGTGGACATAGTTATAAGTACTTATTATTTTTATGGTCTGGGGTTCAAAAAACGTCATATCTTGCCTGCTAAGTTGTGGCCTCAAGTCTCATTTCAATTCTGGGGCCTGCAGTTTTACACAAACAGTTGACGTTGAAACATACAAAATGAGATGCTTTGTGTCCTATTAGACCTTGCCAACTTCTGTGGGGTTTCCTTTAAGGGAGGAACACTGTTGACACTTTTAGAATTCTGTCAACTCTTTTAGGGTCTCAATATCTTAATAAAATATGCTATACAAAGTCTATTCCCTCATTTAAAAATATAGATACTTCAATCAAAACAAAATTTTAAAATTCCTTCATCTATAACTTTCACTGAGATAATTTGGCTTTCTTAAGTAATTGAGCAAACTTAAGCAATTTATTCTGTCATCTGCAATCCATACTTAATTTTAACTGATGGAATGGAATAATTTAATCATTAAAAAGGAGGAAATTAAGGAAGACATAGAAGAGAGAAAAGAGAAATTTAGATGACCAAATGTAAAAAAAAAGACTTTCTTCTGAATTTTCAGAAATCCTCTCTTTAAGTGTTGTAGTGCCATAAATAATTTTGTCTGCGGAAGATAAAAGGAGCAGATTGACCAATTACTTTCAAACCGTTTGATCACATCCGTGTTTTCATTAATTATTCAGGCTTTAGGAGCCATCGAAGCACCCTATGCATAACTCAAATGGAAGAGCAAAAGCTAAGACATTGGCAAATGCTTTTTATGTTTAAGATTTCGCCCACTTATGAACATATGTGCTTTTGAATGTTGGGTTCATTTAAACCTTGTAACATGGGAAGAAGGTAGGCAGTTCAGAATTTTGGAGAAGGGGTAAGAAAGAACATAAATTAAAGGTACTTTAAAAGTCATGCCAGGAAGAGGAGATTATAAGGGGACTAAATGGTAATGGAAAAATACAATAAAAGATAAAAAATATAGTATTTGATAAATCATGAGCCTAAAGAAAAGTCATGTCAGCAACTACAGCTAGAGGTGCAGGATGAAATAACATCCTTGGCGTTACATGACCCTCACTCAGGTTGTCCCTGTTGTGCCCTTCCCAGGCCCAGCTGCACGTTTGCTGCTCTAGGCCAGGAAGTGACTGACCACATACAGTAATAGTACGTGTGTCTTTAAACCAAAACTAGCTGCAAGAACAGTCTTCATATCGTAAGAAGAATGAAACGAGATGATTATACATAAAAAGAGGAAGAATGACACAGTGTGATCCTGTAATAATGGGAAAGTGAGTTTCAAAGAAACATTTTTATGAAGTCTGTAATATATTACTGTAGTTCTATCCCAATTGTAAGTTATCAGACCATTTTATGGGCACTATAATGTCACTAGAATTGCATGTCTAACAAAATAATAGAGTGTATTACCAATTCTTCTGTGATGACCACTGCAGAGAAACAATTAGACCCATTTGTCAATGTGCCTTGGTGTCTAATAGTTTTAAAGAATGGGTAGTTGTGGAAATGATTCAGCATTTTAAAGATATCATTTCTCCTCATACACATCCCATTGAATCATCAGTTTTTTGTCCACTCCTGCCTTTTCTGTAAGCTGATTGGAAAGTCAACAATAAAAACACATTTCACATAACAGAACAGAAAATACTAATAACATGTGAGTTTCATTTGGAAGGTCTATTTATTGTTTCAAACAATTGATATTTTAATATATTTTGGGTATTGTGCAAGTTGGCTCAGAATATTAAAATAGAATACTATATACAAAATAGATCTTCAAAATAAAAATATCTGCTTTGTAATAAAATAGTGTAGAAGTCTGAGATATTAGTATTTATGCCATCATAAAAAATACCTTTACAATGGACATGTTTAGCTAGCTTTAGATATTGTTTATGGTACCATATTTATGCAAAGAGGCTTGCTTTACCAATTTTAATGTCAACCTCCATTGACTAATCTTCTGTTTTTGATCCTTTATAATCCTAAACACCACTATGCTTTACCTTTCAACTCATTTAATAATAATTTAAGAATTAATAATTTAATAATTATTAAATGAGTAATTAAAAAAAGAAAGGAAAAGAGGAGAGAAAGAGGGTTTTTCACCTAAAGGAAGAACAACAAGGATTTGATCTGCACCAGTCCACTTATATGTGGATTTTTTTCAATAAACACCTGTACTGTTTTTTTATAGGAGGTTGGGAGTATGCAGGTGCAAGGTGCCACCTGCATATGTTGGTCTATGTGGTTTTATATAGGGCACTTGAGCATGCATAGGTTTGTGATCCACAGAGGGTCCTGGGGCCAGTTCCTCTGCAGATACCAAAGGACAACTTAAGTTTTGGGGGAGTCGAAAGTTCTACAAAGATTTTTGAGTAGGGGTTTGCATCCCTAACCACCCATCCCACTTTGTTCAAGGGTCAGGTATGCTAGTTTGCTCTGTACCTTCTCTCATTTGTTTGATAGAGGACCAAATGAGCTGACCTCTCCAGTCCTCCTCCTCAGATCTGCAATGCCGTGATGCTAAGTGAAGGCACCAAAATAAAAACTGCAAATGGCAAATAAAAGCAAACAGTAGTGTGGACTTCACAAAATTGCTTAAATTATTCAAAACAATTATTTTTAATTAAGAATCAGCTTTGCAGTTTTTCGGATTGTGCACTTTTAAATCCCAGAGATTCTACTTGCCAACTCTGGGAACTTGGGTAGACGATTTAGCTCTTCTAGAACACAGTGTCCTGCTCTGCTAAATAAGAATAACCATATCATTTACTATATAAATACATGAGGATTAAATGAGGTGATATAGTTGGTATAGTTTAATACCAAGTGGTTAATAATGGTACTATTCATTTTATCCAGATGTGTTTGGGCAATGATTAATTTATTTATTAATTACTAATTCAGAACTATCCTTGTATATTTTATGTCAACCATTGCACTGGATGCTGGG
Organism: Tonatia bakeri; assembly: GCA_004024845.1. Classification (NCBI taxonomy): domain Eukaryota; kingdom Metazoa; phylum Chordata; class Mammalia; order Chiroptera; family Phyllostomidae; genus Tonatia; species Tonatia bakeri. Next base: position 34,963 of record PVIA01007888.1, read on the forward strand.
GATGCAAAACGATCTTTCCTCCTCCCTGTTGTTCACATTTGGTTATTTTAGTGTGGATTGGTACACATTTGTGGGATAGCATATGTGTGTGTTAGCTTTTGTTTTTAAAATATATATGAGTCAGAAGGAAATGTAACAAGTCACAGCTTCAAGTGCATAAAAAAGCAACTGTCATTTGTCTGCCACCAAGTGCATGTCAACTTTCTGGGCCTTTTTTTTGGTGGGGAGCAGAAAACCTAATTGTGTCATTTGAAGGTAACAGTCACCTGTTGGCTCAAGCTCACTCACTTTTGGTTCCGCTGGGATTTCCCTCCACCTCTTTTCTCCTACCCCCTGCCTTTTCCTTCCTGTTGAGTTCTGTGTTGTCCTAGAATCGGGTCATCTGATCTGTGGTTATATCTCTGTCATTCACAGTCTTGGGTGTCATTAGATTTCTGTCCTGTAAGCATTGATAAAATGAAATTTGCTCTGTGGGGCCATGGAGTTCGGCCACTGCAGCCCCTCAGCCCCTGTTTAGCTTTGACTTTGTGCTTCACTGGAATTTGGCAGCAACTTTCATCTGATCCCCTAGCTAGAGCTGCTTATCATGCAGACTTTGTTCAGCTACAGTGTCCCCTGACATCATCCTAGAGTAAACCCTGTAGGCTCACTGATTCTCAACTCTCTTTTGTTCCTCAGCCATGGTCTTGAGAATTCCGGTTATTTTCCACTTGCCTTATTAGAGCTGAAGAAAGCTTGGGCATGATAGAAGTCCTCCTTAGGCCTACTCTACCTGGATCTGCCTGGCTGACATTTCTACCTACTGCTGCTGACAGTTTGGTAAAGGGTAACCAGCACGGAGCTTTTCAAGTTCCAGAGGAGATGTGAGGAGAGCTGCCAGCACAATAGTCACTGAATGTCATGGGGAGTTTCAGTCCCAAAGTAGGTTCAGGGAGTAGGGCCACCCACACTATCTATACTCTTTTTGTTCTCTTTTCCGTATCTCTATTTTTTCTTGTCAGAAAGGATTTGTATTTTTATCACTTCTCGGTTTCATGGGTTTCATAGGAAAATTGGCTCCTGCAGCGTCAGTAACTTTCCCCACCATTTCTAAGGCCTAAACCCTTTGCTGCAAGTCCTCCAGGATTTGGCTCTTGATATTTAAATCCCAGCTTGGAATTTTTTTCCTTTTAAACTGCTGGTGCTTGCATTTCAAAGCCATCCTTTTAAAGACTATTGTCTGCACTGTTGAGGTGTAAAGGTCAAATTAATAGCTCAAAGGCTAAAAATGTGCTTTTTTTTGTCCTCTCTGTATCAACTCTACCCTGAGGCAAAAAGAAAAAATCCTCTTTGCTACTTAAACATAGTAGAAAAATAGAAATAAAACAAATTGGGGACATCTGTAATAGGTCAACAATAAAAATAAAGTTAAAAAATAAAAGAAATTGAAAAAATCAGCACTCAGCTTAATAGCAAAATATGCCACTACAGAAGGAAAGGAAATCCACAGTGGAATAAAATGGTAGGTGTATTATATATTTATTCATGTTTGCCTATCTCCATAAGCTAAAAGAAAAACAAAAATCTGCCAATTATATCTTTGTATTCTCACTTAAATAATGGTCCCCAATTAAAACAATTAATGTTCAAATGTTTTTGCTATAATAAAGCTATAGGTGCTACTATTGAATATGCTTTAAAAGGTTTTTAACATGAGCATGCTGTCCTGGTCAAACCCTCCTAGCTATACACCTCATTGATTCATTCATCGAATGTCTACTATATGCCAGGGACCAGGGATAAATAAATGACAAAGAACAACAGGCATTCTTTAATCACTGAGTGCTGAGAATCCCTCAGTCTCCACTTGAACGTAAAAAATAATCTTCCAGTTTACCTCCCACAGAGGAGAACCTTCCAAACCCTACCTTTCCAAGAAGTTTAAAGCCACACGTGGAACCTTCCTTATTTTCTGTGGTGGTGGCACTGTGCCACCAGTGGAGCGAGGGCTCTGTTACTTCCCAAAAGAGGTAACTCGTGACACACAATTTTAAGGCTGAGTTCTATAAAATGTTGTGTTAAATGAGTAATATACAGAAAGAAATGTGTCTTTTAAATAATTAGAACACTTCTACCTAATAGCTATCATTTCCTTAGATGCAATTGGTTTTTAGAAGAATAGAAAATGACTTCATGGGCTTAAACAAGTCAAATTTAGCATATTTGCTTTCTTTTGGAGTTTAAAATGGATGCAACATAAAACCACTTCTCCTTGCAGTTCTTTGCTAATAAAGTAATTTCACAATTGGATTCTAATATTACTAAACACAAATTAATAATACATCAAAATCTGAGAAGATGAATGACATTTTGCAGCTACACAGGAGAACTTCCAAAGCTTCATTAGGAGCAGGCTTTTTCTTAAAACAATGACATTTATTTTGAGCCTTCTTTTAAAAAAATTTACTTAATTTTATTGTATTTTTTCTCCATTACCATTTATCTCCCTTATACTCCACCCCCACCCTCAACCACCACCCTGTTGTCCACATCCACGAATCCTCTTTCCTTTCTGTTTGATCCCTCCGCTCTCTAACTGTGCCCCACCAGAGCCGTCAGCCTGCTCTCTATCTATGAGTCTGTCTCTTTGTTGCATACCATATTGTAACCAAGCAAAGTAGCCCCTGCGCGTGGTGCCTTGGTGCATGACCCAACAATTAGTTTTGAGGAAAACGTTTTTTTTTTTTTTACAATATATATGTTTTAAGATTTTATTTATTTATTTTTAGAGAGGGAAGGGAGGGGGAGAGAGAGAGAGAGAAACACCAATGTGTGGTTGCTGGGGGACATGGCCTGCAACCTAGGCATGTACCCTGACTGGGAATCGAACCTGCGATGCCTGGTTTGCAGCTCGCGCTCAATCCACTAAGCTACATCAGCCAGGGCGGAAAACAGGTTTCTATTTACAAGATTCCAACTTTGGGGGCTGGGAGCATTTCAACACAGATTCTTGCTCTCCCAGAGCCAGAATTTCCCTTGCTCTTCACCAGGCTGAAAGCCAAACCCAAGCCCAATAGTTCCCCATCCTCTTATCTGTTCTTAAGCCAGCTGAGCAAGCAGATCTCCATCCCCTCTGAAATGTGCCCTCGTGGGTTTCAGAATCACCATCCTTTCACAGCATCTCTCTACTTCAGGATCTGGGGTAGATCCTTACATTGTCCTTAACCTCCATGTAGTAGTAGGAAAACATGTGCTGTGTTTCACTGGATCATGGTAGAGTCCAGGAAGGCACAAGTCCCAAGAGAGTGGCCTCTCCATTTGTCCCAAGTTCCAAGAGTTCAGATAGAGTCCGGGTGTACAAGGCAGCAGGTCAGCGGCTTGCAAGGCAGAGTCCTTGGTGTCTTCCGAGTCAGCTAGAGTGGGCACGATGAGCGCAGGAGCATGCCCTTCACTCTCTCTTGGCTGCTGCTTCCTTACTCAGACTTCATGGCTGAATCCCTTCTGGCTACTCTTCATTGCTGCCTGCTACCTCTTTCTCCGAGGACACATGGCCAAGTCCTCAGAGGACATAGCTCCTCCTTCACTACAGGCAGCATGCTAGAATCTCCTTACACTGCAGCCTGCTTAGTGGTCTCCTCATGGCTACCTTCCTTTAAAACTGCATGGCTGCACCTTACTCTCTTCCACAGTGGAAGAACCTCTTTCTCTCTCTGCCTGCCCTTAGTTTAAATCCTGACACAGAGCTTCCTACATGACCTCATCTCTGATCCCTCCTACAATGAGCTACATTTGCCAGTTTCCCATATTCTTCTACCTTTTCTTGGCTGCCATCTTTAGTGAGGGCAAGGGTGACTCAGTGACACCAAGACCTCCACCACCCTGCCTCTCCTGCACAGGTGCTACACAAGCCCCTGGCTATGTCAGAGTCCCTGAATACTCTCTGGAAGTCATGTACACTTTTTGCCTAGACCAGTAGCCCACATCTCCCCACAAAAAATATGGCTATCCACTTGCCATTGTAATGCAATATATCTTAAATGCTGTGTCATCTCCTTCCCCTACACCCCAACCATGGGCTCTGGTGACTTTGAGGACCCCTCGCTCTGAACCCTGTTACAATATGATTTCACTCATACATGAAATCTAATGAACAAATAGCCTTCTTTATTCTTAAAGTGCAGGATGTGATGGGCAGTCAGTATGAATTAAAGATGATCATGAGACTGAAGTAAACTCAGACAGTGGAGCTTTCTCTCTTGGACACTAAATTTCTACAAATGCAAAATTTGAAATACACATTTTTGACAATTTAGGCCAGAATTTTTTTTTTTAATTTGTTTAATATGTAGAGTCTTTTTAAGGGAGAAAAGCAAAAACAAGGAGAAAAATTTCTTTGAACCCTAGCAGTAATTTATTTTCCTCACAACTACTTAAAATTGCTTAAAAAATATGTAAACAAAACTCGGCATAAATGCTTTATGCTTGTACCTCTTAAAATATAATTAAAAATAAAATACAAAAAGATCTACAAATCTGAGAAATTCAATTTCACAGTATTGGTTTTTAATGTAATAGGGGATATTTTGTTGAAATATGTTGAAATAAGATATGTGTTCACCATGTAAATATGGCTTTGTCTTGCTATACAGATTCTTATACCTTTTACAGTAATAGAGTGTGGAGTGACAATTCTAATGTCTCAATTGTGGAAATCTCTTCGTGCAGTGTCATCATTAGCTTTTTTCTATCTGTTCTTATTAATACTTCTTGGTGCCAAATAGTAGTATCTGCAAAGATGAATACTGGGTTCCTATGAGAGTATGTAGCTGTAAGATAGTGGTCTAGGTGACCCTAAGTCACTTGGATTGTTTACTAAAATATTATGAGAAATCAAAACAAAACTATGAAATTATAGTATTAGAGGGTAATTTATAGAAGGACAAACTCAAGATTGTTGTACAAATATTAAAAAATTATCAAAATTTATTTAACTTGGTTATTAATGTGGAAATTAATGTGATGTTATCAACTGGTTCAAAAGGGAATTCAAAATACCACACACAGTTGAATCAAGAATGCTGAAATTAATCTACAAATAGATGCAAAATCAGCTTTTTCTCCCCTAGGATTGGAATAGGAAGAAATCAATTTTTGGTCCACCAGAAGAAATGTGCTGGTCTTTTAATCAGTATTATTTTAACTGCTATCAGTTATCTGTAATTTACAGCTCTGTAAAATAGCTCAAATTGCCCACTAAAGAGTCACATAATTAAAAAAGGTATGCCAGGTAATGCCTTCTTTCCATTAAAGATACTCAGTTCATTTCAAAGTCTCACAATTTGTTATTCCAGTATACTTAAGAGGAATATACAGACGCCATAAACCCTACCCATGATCTCTGTGAAAACCTTGGAGATTACCTCAGCTCAGCTAGCACTCTTGAGAACTGACCTTGAGCTACAAATAAATGCCCCATATGAGCCTTTAGTCTTAGAGGAATATTTTAGCTCTTCCCTAAGATATAAATGCCAAGCAACCTGTTTGGATGAGTTGGATGACTTCTAAGAGAATAAGAACTGTGGTAACTAATCCCAGATATTTTAGGCATGACAATTTTCCTCAAGGGCAGAGGGTTATAATGATAAACCAAATATTCTGTGGAATGATTGAGCTGTTTTGTTTCCCCTGAGGGGTAGAGCAGTTACTACACACCAGGTATTGCACTAACTATTTTACATAGATTATTTCATTGACTATTACAATAATACACTATGGGTATATATGTTTTATGGGTGAGAAAAATTCTGCCTGAACTAGCTACATGGTAACTATTAATAAAAGTTAATTGAATGAAAAACAGGGAGAAATCAAGTGTGTAAGCATTTAATGAATTCTGCAAGTATCAAGATAGTAAGTATCTTAAGGACTGATTTAGATAACACATGTCCCAAAATAAGATACTGAGATATATGTGGTACACATCCTCATCTTTCACACTTCATCTGGAAAATTGAGTCTATAACCTACTTTTTTTTCATAGCCTGGTGTATACATTTGTCATAGTATTGGCCAGATGGCATTGAACTATCTTTTTATGTTTTTATCTCCTTGCCTTCATTGGCTAACCTATGAGTTACTTTACAGGAAGGACCATGTTTTTTTGTACTTGTCCCTTGTGCTTTGCACAGTGATTGGCCCGTACTAGGAGCTAAATATATACTTTTGAGCTCATCGGAAATATGCATATACAATAAAGCTAATTCCTAAAATTGAAACTTTGGAAAAATTCAGTCCTGAATCAAAAGTTGCAAAGACTTTATTTCCTATTTCAAAATGTTTCAGTGCTATTAGATTTTAGTGCTTAATAAATTCATTAAATTTGGAGGTGCTTAAAATTTGTTCTAAGAACACATGGGAAAGGCTGGTCTTATCAGTGGATACAGGCCTGCAGGCGGAAGGCCTTGGTGTGACATCTTTGAGAATTAGACGGGGAAGAAAGCTGTGACAACGCAAAAACCATTAGAAATCATCTAAAATTTTGTACCACGATTATGTATCCAGTGGATAGAGAGCAAGAAATCTTAAGTGCCAGTACATATAAAGTTCTTCAAATGCTACAAACTCAATACCACATTTTTCCTTAAACTATTTCTTAAAATACCACTGAGTATCAATTCAAAGATAAGGAACTGGGAATGCAGGTAGCCGGTATTCACTCTGGCAGAAAGAAAAAAATAGAAATGGAAACTAAAGTGAGATCGGGAGAATAAAAATGGGAAACGTGGGAAAAAAATATACTAAAATGTCAGGGAAATGTCCCATTGTGTTAACTATTCTAATTATCAACTGTTTGGTTGGAGAATAGAAATAAAGCATGGGATTTTTAAAAAATTTATTATGTGATCAAGATAGATAGATAGGTGGATTTCTTAAATATTAAATATGTCAAACCTATGCAAACAGAAATCAAAATTCCTAATCAGCAATAGAGGGTTTCTTTGGAAATTATCCCTGACCAGGGTAAGAAAGTAATTAAACTGTTAAAGTGTCATTCTACAGTTTGGATTACAATCTGACGGTATTTTCTGTGGTTATACGGAATGGTTTGCACGTGTGAGAGAGTTTAGAGTCCCAGGTACCTTATTATACAAGCCAAACCCCAGATTGTCTGGCCAGAGACAGGGAGGGGCAGTAGAGATCAGTAAGAGGTAATATTGTGGATGTTTGTTTAAATGAATACAAAACATTCATTTACCCACTACAGACTTCATGTAAAGTGAGCTTTTCATTCCAAAGCTAATTTTGGAACTACTCACTCTTTCTAGCACGTTTCCTCTTAGAGCAATATTTTAAAAATCACGTTGATTTCCTGCTAGAGAGTTTCACAAAATAAGATAAACATGGCTCGTTCCTTTTTTTGTGTTTGTGTTGTGTTGTTTTGGTTTGGTTTGGTTTTGCTTTTTTATTTACATTCTCTCTTTTTTTAATCTTATAAGTGGCTCCTCACATTTCGGAAGAATTTTGGGCAAATAAGTTAGAAAGCCAAAAAAAAAAAAAAGGAACATGATGTTTTCTGATACCAGATACCAGGTAGGCTAAGAAACATTTTCATGTGCTTTAAAAATTGGTTTGCCCGCAGAAGGACTTCATTTAAAAGTATATGGGGCGGTGTGGGTGTGTGTGAAGGGGAGTGTTTTTACCTGAAAGCATTTTATGTTGGAATACTGGTCTATTCATGGCTATACTTTGTATATCAAATACTGCACCTTCACAAGCTTGGATTTATTGCGAGTATGCATAACGCCTGTTGTTGGGAGAGCCTGCAGATCACTCATTGGCAGCAGAGTCACTAGAAGTAGATGCTCCTGTCTTCCCAGCCGGGCTTTGCTTATGGGAAAGAGGGTCATTTAACACCGTGTTATCCTTATGCACAGCTGTATATATGACCTTCCCTAGACCTCAATTTTGTTTTTTAAACAAAAAGAACGACTTCAATGTCCCAATGAAATTTGACATGAAAATTTTTTTGATGTTTTCATTCAGTAATTTAGAGAGTATGTAGATTTGGTTTAATAGAAAAAAACATTATTCGGTTTCCCTTGGCCTATCACTCTAATGGCATTTAATGACGCAGTGAACACCAGTATTTTCAGTTCCGATCAGCTTGTGGTTTAGCATAAAATAGTGCTCTCCATTTTGATGCAAGCCCTCAGTTAAAACATGAACCTGCTCTCAGTGCTACAGCATAACTCTGTTTTTGTCCATTTTAGTTGTCTATTATTTCCCAGCAGAATCTAAGCCCATAATAGGGGCTATGCATACTTTGCTAACACTCTTTTCTCAGCACACTGCCAGTGTGCTAACTCTAGATATATTTGTGCTTAAGGGATCTTAGTACATGGATGTGTGAGTGAAAGAACAAAGAATTGTTTTCTCACTGCCCAGAAGGAGGTAAAGATTCCTTCTTAAAAGCATTGAAAATTATTCCAAAACTGGGAAGTCTCCTTGTGTCCCGTTATTTGTTTGTCTTATTGAGGTGTAATTGATTCACAATAAAATGTAGATTTTAAGGGCACTACTCCATAGTTTTTCAAGTGCATATACCCATGTAACCAGGATTTCAATCAACATACAGAATTCTGTTCAGAAAGTTCCCTCATGCTACTTTCCAGTCTGTCACAACCACTGTTCTGATGATCATCATGGTCTTTTTTCCCCCCTTTCCTGGAACTTTGTATATATGTAAAAATAAAATATATGTTTGTATCTGGATCATTTTACTTAACTTCAAGGTTTTTAGATTTATCCATATTGTCCCCAATGATATGTAATAGGACTAATATGAGTCAAGAAAATACCCATGTTAAAAATAGTAAAATTAATAGGAAAGGACTGTATTATTTTAAAAAACTACTGCATGCCTCTCCTTTAAAGCTCTATTGGTCCGACCTTCCCCAATCCTAAATCACTCTGCTCTTAAGAATTCCAAAGATATGTAGAGTAAGATTCTTAATAGTTTCAGTTCAGAAGTACCGTCCAATTTATTTAACCGTGCTATGCGCCCTCCACAGGCCCATTATGTGACCCACCAAGCCAATAGGAGGGGCGCATTGTAGAGCTGGTGACAGGGCCCAGGCTTCCTGCCTCCTCTGAGCTAAAGCACACGTGTGTGCCATTAGTTTCCGGTACCCTCCAGACCATCCCTTGGGTAGACACGTGTGACACAGGTGGTAGAGGTTAAGAAAGAGCTCTCAAGTCAGATAGTTGCACAACTAAAATTCTTCTTTAAAATATATTTTCAGTAACCTGTAATTCTTTGGGGTATAGAGGCTAGTATTTGGGTAGAATTGCAAAGGAGGTTTGCAAAGAATAGTAATCAGTCTGCAGGCCGTGGAAAGAGGCTTGCCAAGTAAAGCTGTGGAAAATGGATTTATGGAATTAGAGAAGTCTGTTGTCGACTACGAAAGCCAGCTTACTTCCTTTGCTGGTTCCGAAAAAGAATGCCTGCAACTTTGTGGCGATGGAAGGCAGTCTTACAGAACCTGCTGGCAGAGCACAATTTGTTACTGGCTCAGTCAGTGTTATTACTTGATGAGAGTACTTTGGGCTCCAGTAGGGGTTTTTAGGTGAAAAAAAATTTACGCATTTGAGATTAGCGGCCAAAATGTGTTAGTTTATTTCATAGTAGAGTAAAGCAATAAAAACGATCTTAGTGAAGCCACAGATGGGGCTGTATAAGCCGAACTTTCAACTTCTCCTGTAGAAACATTTGTTCTTGCTATGAGATAAAGATAAAATTGTGATCCAGGGAAAGTAAGTAAATAATCGTGGAAAATAGTTAATGTGGCATTATAATAGGTAATGCCACTATTCATTCAAAGGTGGCTAAGAGGGGAAATTATAAATGATTTAAAGAAAATTCTTTTTTATATTAAATATTCAAATGCTGATTATTTTGTACAAGAGTCTTGTGCCAGATATGTGGAAATGGCAAAAAGAGCTTCTGAACAACCTGAGGCAGAATTTAATGTTAGCTGAAGCACACCGAGATGTCAATATATTTTTTTTTATTCCCCCCTTAGACCCGGTAGAGATACTTCAAGAACTGCTCAGTCCTGGGGTGGAGGGATTGTGTGAAGACACAGACATTTTACCCTGAGACAAGCACAGAAGTTCTCATTATAAGGTAACAGCCAATTCCTACTTTTGGTTTTGTATACTTTGAAAATTAACAAAACTGTGATACAAAAATGGGCAGTATTATCAGAAGTATTAAGGGCACTCTAAATGTGGTTATAGCTTTGTAGTGGTTCATGCTTTACATCTTTCATAAGAAGTGTTCAGAAATAATTCGTTGGCAAATATTTTCGTTAATGTGTGAAGTAGAATGATATGTAGAAACAATGGGAATTGCAAAGCACCTATCTAGGCGTTTTGGATTAAAGCCTCGTCAGCAGAGACTCTCCTGTGAGGTGCTTCTCTGCTTTTCTTCTTTTGCACTTATAGACAATGAGAATATTCCTATGGCACCTGCAGAGGCCGCTCACACCCGTTGACGCTGGCAGTGCTGTGCAGCCCCAGAGCAGCTCGGGGTGGAAGGGATTGAATCTTAATACATCTGTAAGCCATTCATTGGAGGAGCTCAGCTGGGGAGCCATGGAAGCTTTCCTTTTTCAAAGTCCCGAAATGTCGCCTGCTCTTTGTGCATCTCTGTGACTGGAGTCAGCATTTACAGGAGATTTTCTTAGGACAAAAAGATACATTTGGCCCTAAATTTTCACATGATGTTGAAGTTGCCTAAAGATTTACCAGTACTTCTAATTTCAGTAATTCTACTTCAATATCAAGAAAATTAAACTCAGAATACTTTTCTCCTTCCTTTCCATTAGTTTTCTCCTAGCAGGCCCGTGGGGGACCCTCTCTCGTGGCAGGACTCCTGGTTATCCTAGGGTTCTGGAGAAGTTGGCCTAAGACGAAATCTGCCCTAAGGGTCATAAGGAGTCCATGGTCTGCAGTAATTTTGTAGCTTAGGCCTCACTTTAACATTTGGTCCAGTCTTGCTAAGTCCTGGTTAAGTTGACCTTAGTAGTCATTCAAAAAATAATGAAGGGCTCAGCAGATTTGGGGCCTGGCCCAAACCCAGACTGAGTAACACAGAATCATAGGGTTCAGGCTCATGGGACCCAGATGTGCTCCAGTATTTCTTCTGTGCCTTATTCTGATAGTGTCACAGGTGTATACTGGTCACCCCAGTAACCACCTCAGGAATATAAGATGACAACTCAAATGCTCAGTGGTGTCACCGTGAAAAAGTGGCATAAAATATCCTTGTGTCACAATTCCAGAAACTGTCTTACTTAACCAGGAATTTTTTTCTTGTTTTGGTTTGGTTTGGTTTTATAACCTCTGTCTTAGATTTGTTCTTTTATGTTTTTAATTAACAGATTTTTAGAGCAGTTTTAAGTTTACATAAAAGTTAACTGGATATCTCAAAGTTCTACATAACTCTCCCCCAAAGCACATATCATTTTCATTATTATTAATATATTTTTATTAGTGTGATACATTTGTTACAATTGATGAATCAAAAGTAATTCATTATTATTAACTAAAGTCCATTACATAAGGATTCCCTGTTTGTCTTGCACATTTTACAGGTTTTGAAAAATGTATAATTATATGTTTCCATTGTTATTTTATCATATAGAGTATTTTGCTGCTAAAAAAAACCCATGTGCTTCCCTGTTTGCCCTTCTCTATCCTCACTGAAAACTTGGCAGCCTCTGATCTGTCTACTGCCTCCAGAGTTTTGCCTTTTCATTTATATGACATTTCAAAAATGTCATATAATTGAAATCATACAGTATACAGCCTTTTCATATTGGCTCCTTTCACTTAGCAATATACTCTTAAGCTGCCTCCATATATTTTGTATTTTGTGCCTGGAGAATTTATTTCTTTTTCATTCCTGAATAATATTCCATTGTATTGATATATTACAGTTTATTTATTCATTCACTATTAAGGGCATCTTGGTTGCTTCGACAGTTATGAAGAAAAGCTGCTATTAATGTTTCCCTGCAGACTTTTGTGGGACATAAGTTTTCAATTCATTCGGTTATATACCACAGAATTTGATTATAGGATCATGTGGCAAAAGTATGTTTTGTTTTGTAAGAAACTGCCAAATCGTATTTCAAAGTGACTACCATTTTCTATTCTTACTAGCAACGAATGAGAGTTCCTGTTTTTCCACATACTTACCAGCATTTGGTGTTGTCAGAGTTTTGATTTTTAGCCATTGTATTAGGTTTTTAATACAATTAATTATGAAAGAGATTGTGACTGTCCAAAAGACTCTGGACACTTGGCCACTAGAAATTTCTTCAGTTTTTACTTGGTAATGACACTGATTAAGAATATGAGCTTTCCCCTGGCAATAGCCACTGTAGTGATGCAGTTTAATGAGGTAAGTGTGTGTGTGTACCTAAGTGTTTAGGTATGTATGTGTATAACTACTATAAACCAAAATTAACTTTACACAATAATAAATAACTTTCAAAAACACATTTATTTAAGCAAAAAGAGCTGCAGCCCAGGAGACACAGACTCAGGTAGCAACCCAAACTGTGCTCCATCAAGACAAAGGGGAGACTGCCTTTTACAGCAAAAGGATCCTCCCAGACTCCTAAGTAGGTTTGTTTTATGTAGATGAGGTATCTTAATTCATATACATCTGATTTTTTTGAATTATGCAGTACTGATTGATCAGCATTATGCATTCTGATTGGCTATTATGGAGCAGTTCTACTTGGATGGGCAGGTCTTAATCCATTGGTCAAAACAGAAAAGTAAGAACTCCCTTATAATAGTTGAAGTAGGTTGTGTTTATAAGCAGGATATAGTGTGAGAAGCAGAGTGTGTTCAATCTGAGGTTTTTCCCAGTAAATGGAGTATGTGAGAAGCCCCTGTAAGCAAATGGCCACTAGGCTCTTAGTATTTATAAAATTCAGGTCCTCACTTGACCATGGGGAGTCCATCTCAGGAGACAAATTTCCTCTTGAGGTTGACATCAAATGAATCTTTCTTCTTGGGGTTTACATTACTATTCTCTATTATAGAAGGATGTAACAAGCAAAGATTTTTCTAATACTACATCATTAAAATGAAAATATATAGAGTATATCAAAGATCATTTTGTTTCCAAAAATGAAATGTGTGTATTTTATGGGTCCTGATACTAAGATAGGTCATGCTTGATGTTATTTAAATCCAACTTTCTGGCATGAACAACAGTATTATACATAAACCACATCAAATTAGGTGTTTCTAATTTTTCTATTTACTGTTAAATTCAGTCATGCACATATAACCATAAGAAGAAATTCTTCATAATCTTCTCAAATTATAGTAATTTTCATGTATGCTTGGTCCATATTTCTGCCCTAGATTGGGTTATATTACTTTGTAAATATTTCTTATGAGATAAACTTTCATACTGGAGGGTTATTTCTCCAATTAGGCCTATTCCTTTCATATTCCTATATTCAAAACATAGGACAATGTGTTACAGAAAAATATGTATGACAGTTGTTAAAGACAGTAAAGAAGACTTTACTGAAGAAGAACTACTGTGGTAGATAGAGTTTTACAGCAGAGGAGAGAAATTAGACTCAACTCTAAATACCAGGACAAGTCGACGTTTGCTGCCAAGGAGTTGTGGAGGTGAGTGGGTGGAAAATTGCTAAGAGGATAGGGGCTCCTTATTAGATGGACTCAACGGGATTCTTATTGAGGGGAAGCCGGGGTACATAAGGTATAGAGAGTGGGAGATAGGGAACATGATCAGATCGAGGGAAGAGGATTTTCCCTAAAGTAAGGGGCATAGAATTCTTGCTAAAGCTGGACAAAGCAAGCCAAAGGAGAGAACCCAAGATCAGAGTTTAGTAAAGAAGAAGATTTGTAGGACTCTGACCCAAATAAAATAGGCATGTTCTGTGCTTTGTAAAAAAGGATGTACTCTAGTGGAGGAGGGATTGAGTAGAGGGGAAAAGGAATTGTGTTGTATTAATGATCACAGATTAAATATATATACAAATTTTATAGAGAAGTGGAAAGGTAAGAGGTGTGTCGGCATTGGATGTACCTTAGATTAAGGTTCCTAATTCATTGATATTCTAGTATAAGAAAGAGTGGCTTTTCAAACATCAGTATGCATAAACATTACCTTGAGGCCTTGTTTAAATTTCATTCTCTTAGACCTCACACCTAAATGTCTGAGTAATTTTAAGGGTTCATGATTCTTCAGTTTTAATAAGCACTCCAGATTATTCTATTACAGGTGACCTGTAGGCCACACTTTAAAATAATACTGATTTGTGCTATTTATATTTCTCACCCCTACAGTGTGGTTGATGTTAGCAAGTACCCCTGAGAATACAGTGATAGGGTGATCAGGCCCAAATATAGAAACCAAGAGAATGTGCCAACAAAATTGTGTAACTTCATGGCCCCTTACCATGGTGTAGTTGATAAAAAAATGTACTAAGAATCTGAAAGTGAGAAAACAAACTAATTGGCGAAACCATTACAAAAGCTGAGTCCAAGATTAGAACAGTTGAAATAAGGAATGAGCCCTAACAGGTGCAGTTCAGTTGGTTGAGCATCATCCCACAAAGTGAAAGATCACCGGTTTGATTCCCAGTCAGGGCACATGCCTGGGTTTCCAGCCCAGTCTCCTGTTGAAGCACGTTGGAGAGTCAACCAATCTCACATCCATGTTTCTCTCCCTGTTTATCTCCCTCCCTTCCCCTCTCTTTAAAAGCAAATAAATAAAATCTTTTTAAAAAAAGAATGAAATGCATATTTTAAATAGAATAAGTATTTTCTAAATAGATAAAATACAGTATAATTATATCAATATTCAATGAATTGTTTATTTTAAGGGTATCAGTTATAATATTTACAATTACACTGGAAATGATAAATACCCAAGAAGTCTAAAAATGGAAAAATAATTAAATTAATCAGGACTTCTATCCTAATAGGATGTTATTTTAACGGCTTTGAAGAATGATGACATTAGGAAGTATGTAACATAATGTTATGTCAAAAGAAAAATGACAATCTATAATAATATATTATATATGGGTCTTTCCATGTAAGATATGTGGTAAAATTTTAGATGTTTTGAACTCTATAATTTTCTTTGATATTATATTATACAAAATCAAAGGCTAGACTCTAAATCTTAGGTGAGGTGAATAAATAATATCCAGAATCAGAAGCTTTGGTCATGAATGTTTATTAGTTAAAAGTAAATAATTTTGAAGTCAAAAGGCGTTTTGAGATTATGCCACTATTAGCTCCAGGTTAATTATCTAAGGCAGTGAGACCCACATGTGGGAAGTTTTTGAAAATGTAGATTCCTTGGAAAGGAGACAAGTGATTCAATTTCTGCAGATCTAAGTCCCTCAAACTTGAATTTTTCAAATGCTGTACTGGTGGCTTTATTGATTAGCAAGAGTTGGCAACCACTGCTATCAGGAACCACTGCTATCAGGAAGACAATTTACATCTATAAGAAGTTCTGCAATGATCAATATATCAAATGCCGAAAAACAAAAGGCAAGGAAAAATTCTGTCAAATTCTAGAATGTTTATTGTATGTAACGTAGTGAAGAAAGTAGAACTTCAGAGAAGGGAAGAGTGACATGGGAAAGAATATTTGGGAGGCCTTCTTAAGTGTCGGCGGCAGAGGTAAGGGAAGGTTGCACAAACCAAAAGCTTCATCATTGTTTTAACAACCTTCATGTTAAGTTGGAAACTGATGAGAAAATGTGACTTTGAACTAATCGGAGATGGCAGTAAGAGAATAACACCATTTGGGGATTCCCGCTTTCTCACCAATGCAAAGTGTAAGCCCTACATCCCTTCACTAGAGGCCAGGTCCCTTCCCAGACTTTTCCTCCTAAGTCAGATACAGGTTTTGGGGCAAGGGAAGTCTCCTGGGAGAAGAGGCTCCTCAGCATTTTGGCTTGGCAAAGCATGTGTCATCTATGAATCAGTGTTTCTTATGGTGAGGGGAAGGAAGGTGAGGAAAGGCACATGAGAATATGTGTGGAAAGACAAAACACTTATCATTTATGTTTATTGAAAGGATTATAGCCTTTAAAAGGCAGGGAATAAATTAAAGAATAAGTTGAACTTGAACTTTTGCAAATATGTATGATTTGCTTACTCAGAAGACAGGTGGAGGTGAGAGCCCTTTCAGACACATATACCTGAATAAGTCAGCCAAGTGTCTTTCTTCTGTGGACTCAATTTCTTCTTCAATACAAACACTGTTGTTTTATACTTACATTCCTCTAGCTCATGTTGCCTCAACTGACAGTAAATTAGTTTTAAGTCACTTAGGACCTGGGACTAGGAGGTCAACAAATTTCCTTAAATGGAAAATCCAATACCAGCTTGACTACAGTTGACTGAAAAGTGAATGTAAATGAGACTGCTTGTGATTGGTAGTCATATTGATCAGGGCTTCAATTCTAGAATAAAGAGTTTTGACTTCACCGCACAGTGAGGGTTCCTGAGGATCATGAGAAGATAAACTTGGGTTTTAAAGAAGACAGTTCTCCACCAGCAGTATAGGAGATGGATTAAAGAGAGGGGAACCAGGAAATGCAATTGACACGCTAATTAGCTAATTACCATGAGAGGCAACCCAGACTAGGCCATCAGCAATAAAAAGAAAAAGAAGGTACTGGGTAATATAGGGAAGTTTTTTAAACTTAATTAGAGTAATATCGGTTAATCATCTGCTAAGTGCCAGTGACTGTTCTAGACCATTAGGACATCAGTGAACAAAAGAGAGCATGTATTCTATGAGGGGAAAACAAACATAAGAAGCCATAACCAATAAATATAATCAGTAATACATATAATATGTTGGAATTTGGAAGTGTTATAGAAAAATGTCAATTTAAGCAGAGTGAGAGAAATCAAGGTGGAGAAGTGCAGCAGTTTGCAATATTAAATGGAGTGGATGGTCAGGGGGGCCTCGTTGACAAGGGGGGTCTGAGCTAAGATTTTTAGGAAGGTGAGTGAGCCGGTACTATGAAGGAAGGGCATTTCAGGCAGAAGGAAAAGGAAGAGCAAAGACCAAAAAGTGGGGGTGTGCCCAAGGTATTCCAAGAAGGACCACATTTTGAATCTGAAATCTGTCTCAAGGTACATAACTCAATTGTGCCAGTCACCAGTTACTGAACTTCAGGATTCTTCTGCTGGAGAGAATCTTTCTGTTTTGCAGTTCTGCTTCAGGTCAGATTGCATTAAATTTCTAAAGGACAAAAGAGATAGAAGAAGAGTGAATTAAGAAGTCAACCTTGGGTCTGATTTCATACCCATAGTTAAAGTCAGCTAGAGAAAATGCAGGAGATTGAAGAAGCCAGGAAAAGCTGTATAAAGAGGTGTGGCTAAGAAAAGGAGGCTCCCAGATGCCAAATGAAGCAAAAACGGTCAAGCGGAATAAAAACTGCAGAAACAAACAAACAAAACCCAAACCCATGCAGTTTAGAGAAGGGTCATTGGAGTACTAAGGCTTGGATGACCGTAAGAAACAGCAATTCCCATTGACGGAGGATACAAGTTTACAAGGTACCCAATTGGTGGTGTTTCCTATACCAGACACAATGAAAAATCTGTGCTTTTAAAAATTAATAGTATCCTAGACAAGGAGTATATCAGTTATTCACTACTCAGTAAAAATTAATAATTTTTTGAAACCTGTCTTTGACAAGTTTGAAAGACTAAACTTAAATGTTAGACTTCAAACTAAAGATGTGAGCAACTTCTCATTCCCTTTGCTCCCCCTGTCTACTTTGGTTTTGTAACAAGGCACAACAATAGTGACATGCCGAGGAATGGGGGGCTCCATGTGCTTTGGGGAGCAATGTTGCATATTGCTCAATTTGCAGAAATTCTCTGGCCTGAAGTGTAATTTCCTTTAGGTCATCACTGAAGCTTGTATTTATTAATGTAACAAGGCGTTTTTTAAGGGCACATGATGTTCTGGTTTCAAAAAGCCATCAAAAACACATGGTTATCATAGTGTTGACAGCAGAGTCTGTCAATATTTGATAGTCTCTTCAATAGCTCCCTTATTGGATTTCTTTTATTTTTTTAATTATCAAGAATTAATATATACAAAAAGTAATGGCTCAATACACTTCTGTAAGAACGTTAATAAAAAGATGTGTAGCAATCAGGGATTTATAAAATTGGTACAGTCAGCTGTGGTTCCTGCTCTCTCAGCTATGACCTAGAATTCATTTATTCAAATATCTTTTTATAATGTGTAGTGAACCTACCAGAAAAAGTGAGTGGGAAGCAGTGGGAGATTAGACTTTTAAAGAATGAAAAAACTGTTGGCAATGAAACTGCACCAGGTATTAGACTGGTGGAGTCAGACCAGACCTTGGTTCAGCAACTGCGATACTTGAATTCTGGCTAAGAAAGAATTCAGAGCCAAGACTCAAACTGTAAGAGAACATTTATTTAGAAAGCCACAGAGGCAGAAGAAGCAAGCTGTAGAAGAAATGGGCTCAGGAAATAACTTACAGAGGCAAAAGAAGAGCCCTTGAAACTTAGAGAGGGAAGGAAAATACCCCCAGGTGAAGGGGGTGTGAAAAATCTCGGGCGTGCTGTGCTGAGAGAGAAGCAGATCCTCAGGCTTGAGAGTGTTTATCAGAAGACCTCAGGAAAGAATCCCAATAGAATATTCATCAGATTTCCAACTGTGTCCTTTTAGGGTCATGATTGCTACTGATTGGTCAGTGCCAGGACAGGTCATTCGTAAATGTACCTGGTCCTGATGCCAGCCATGGTATCGATTATCTGGTTTTACTGCTTTTCTGGGCCTGGAGCTGAAACACAATGGAGGCCTAGGTGCATTTGATGTGTGCAGGAATCCCATCGTCCTGGGGGCTTAATGCTTAAAGGCTATTCTCCAGACCCCTTATTGGTTCTCCCTCTAAAGGGGTCTATTGTATAACTAGCAACATGCCAGGGCAGGAGAGGTGAGGGGAGGGTTTGAAGCACATGAGCAGCAATATGAAAGGTCAGAGGATCTAAACTGTATGAACAGAGATATGCTAGGGAAGGAAAGGTCACCCTGAGGGTGTGGTCCTTGTTTTCCCAGTTTTGCTCCTTGCTAGGGGCAAATTGCTAGGGGTGAAGTTCTGTACATGGCCCATCATCCTCACTCTGTTTTTGCCTATCTAACTGTCTGCTAACCACAAAACATCTAAATATAAGCAAAGGGATGGGCTTGTTATTCTGGAAGGAAATGTGTGTCAAAGTCGATGTAATAGAAGTTATCTGTAATTTCAGGATTGATTGCAAGCAACTTGCTGAAGGAGACAGGTTCATATTTAAGGTTAATACACTGCCTTAATTCTCTTCTTTCCTCTTCCTCCCAGACTCCCATTATCCTGCCCCTGTTAAAACCTGTTCTCAGGTCAGTCTCAGGTAGTCTTTTTACTTCATATGAACTTAAATCAGTGAGTTTACACTTTTATTTACATTTTAAATAGGAAAGGGAGGCTATATTTCCATCTAAAATAGTTACAAAGCAACCTGCTGAGATATGTATGGCCAGGGGAAGTTTATGGGTGGGTTTTTTTTGACTTGTTGGTTGCACTTTTACATTTACTTTTTCCTCTTTTTTAAATGAAAGGAACTGTGTAGTTCTCGTAATTGCAACATGATTATAGTCTTCCTTTTAATTAGCCTGCCTTCTTCTTTCTCAGCCCCACAACCAAGTTAGCTAAATTTGTTAGGAAATGGAAAATTCTAACTGAACCACTTGTATGTTCTTCTACTATTTATTATTTGATACAGCTACCATTATGTTTCAAATGAAAAATTCTTAAAATCTCAATATTATATTCTGTGATAAAATCACCCTATTTTCCTTGAAAGCATTGTCCCAGAAATGATTTTTTAAAACAGGTAGCACTATTGGGTTTTATTTCTTGGGAAGGGAAAAAACATCAGTCAGAGTAGTAAGATAGTAATCTAGTATACTTGGTATTATGAGACTCAAGGATTTAGCAGCAAAAAGAAATCTTTATTGCAGAAAAAATTGGCATACTTTGTTAAGAGGAAGAGAGTTGAATTGCTATATTCGACTGCAAATCTGGCATCACTAGAAGTAGTCACTTAGAAATAAAAGCTTCTGTAAAGCTTTTTATTTGAATTGGTCATTTTAGTTGCATAAACAGTAGAATTGTTAATTTTCATAAGCACATAAGTACACACGTTTTTTAATCCTTCAATCTAAAATTTATAAGATACATATTTTATAAAAATAGAATAACAGAAAAAATGTTTTATGAAACATCTCAAAGCTCTACATTAAAGGATAAAAGAAATTATGTTTTCCCCCTTGCCTAGCAAAGAGCAGCAAAAGAAAAATTGGGGTGAAGAAGGAAGGGAATCCAGTGAGGTGAGGCTTGGCTGGAACCTGGAGATGCCATAGTGAAACTAACTTGATTATCTCTTCCACTACTAGAGTAGTTTAAGTCAAGTCTGGGAGATGGTGGGAGGGGGTTTAAGGAGTGTGTGTGTGTGTGTACATGTGTGCATGTGCATGCATAGAAGACACCATCCAAGACAGACACTAAGCCTGAGCTCAGGGGGAAGAATTGGAGGTCTAAGAGAAGGAGATATTTGATTATCTTTCAAATTTATGGTTTGACACTCACAATGGCTTTTGTTGCTTTGGAAACATCATTTCACCTTATTGCATCTGAATTTTTTTGAGAAAAACATCTACTACATGTCAAAATAGCCTCACAGGAACGATTTAATAGTTCCCGCTAAAGACCTGTAAGAATTCCCAACACAGAAGATGCGGTTTTGTAAAGGTGTTCTCAGTGTCTGTCAATCTTAATTTAGCAGATGGAGAACTTGATGGGTTTATTTACTAAGCCACATTTGCAGAGAATACAAAGCAAAAATAATTCTTCAGAAATTGTTAAAATGACAGTTAAATAATTGCCAGAAAATAACAAGTTAACCTTCTTCAGTAGCACTTCTCAGTTATGGTTTCAATGTGCTCAGTTTTATTTCACCAGTTTTAAATCACAGATAAATAGGAAATTTCCCCAAGGGTGCATTGGTGTGATCTTGGAGAAAATTCTCTTCCTCTGTATTGTTTTATGAGTTGTGGGATTTACTCTTGACTTGACCATATAGGGATGGTCTAGCTAAAGCCATCGCCAGAGTAACTGCAGGCATCTCAGAAGCCCTAGTGGGATCCACACTAGGATCCCAGACAGAACATAGCAAGGGAAAAATGTCCATATTGTGCTTGTACTAAAGGCAAGAGTGTTTGCCCATAGCCACATTTGTCTTTTGTGTGTATGAGTATCATTAATTCTTGAATACATTGCTAGTACATAAATCTAATGATGAATATGGTTGACCATCTTTTCACTAATGTTATTGGAACTTTCAATTCGCTTGGTGATTCTAACTTATTCCTGGGGTGAAAAGAGGAAACATTTTTTGAAGAATGATTCATAGGAAGATACTGAGCCCAATAAGGTAAATATGGGATCTTTAATAATAGTTGATTGTTTGAAGCACAATTCTTTACTGATAGTAGGTGTGTCATACTATCTGGGATGGTGAAAGGTATTAACTAGATTGAATAGATTATTTTCTTGGTTTGCTGCTAAATTTCTAAAGTAAAACATTCTTTTAAATCTGACATTTAAAGGACAAGTGAAGTAAACAACTTCATGCTATATAGTTCAGTAAAGTGCAGTGACCATAAAATTATTGCCTTTTGCATTAACTTTATAAGAGGTAGTGTGGTGCAAGTAAGTGGAAGTGGGCCTTGAATGTGCACAACTGAAGAAACTCCTTGTGGTGGGTATTTTGAACTAATTTATTTTTTCCTTGCGATAACAAATCTATTATATGGTAAATGAAAACAAATAGGAAAGGTTTATAAACTCACAATTCTAAAACATTATATTAATCACTTTATAATTAATATTACAATGTTTTTATAATACTAATACATAAGATATCCAATAACTATTTCTAGTTTTCAAATCTCAACTTTTCAGTTTTTCCCACTGAAGCTTTTAAATATGTTCTTATAAATTTCATGACTTTAGCTTAGGTGAAGGTTCAAGCTTAAAGGATAGTAATAAACCAAAATAAAACACACCAATGCATTTTATTTACAAAACCAAACCAATGTTTTAAACATTATGACACAGTTTATAGTTGTCTTATAGTTATAATGTAAACATAAAATCAATTAGATCTTTTCCGAATTCTGAAACCGTTTTGCCCCCAAGGACAGTGCTCAGAAATATTAATCCACTCCTCTGTGACATCAAAAGAATGTCAATGAGGTTGAACCACCACTGGACTGCTCTCGCAGTGATTACAGACGTTGGACTTTACCGTGAAGTGTCTGGCATTTAGCCTTCGAAGTAGTGTTGAGTTTGAGACAAGTACAGTAATGAATTACATGGGACATTTACTGTAAGACTCTAGAGTCAAATTTCTGCTCTAAACTCTTATGTGTTAATTCCTGTGAAGTTTAAAGCATCCTAGTGATAAACTTGTCTAATATCACTTCTACATTCCACTTTCTCTTCAACAGAAGCATAAGGCAAAGAACCATGGGTGGTTTATTCATGCATTTAACGAACATTTTGTAAAAGTTTCCTTTGTGTTAGGCAGTAAACAAGGTGGTAAAAGCTTACGTTTTAGTAATACAGTTACACATTAAACACATCATTTCACCAATCTTTCCATAGATACCATTATAAGAATCAGCATAAGGAAAAGAACAGGGTGAGATGAATACATATAACAGAATACCTTGACATAGAGGGTTATATTCTGTTATATTCTGTTACGGGAAGGGAAATATCAAAACAAAAGCAACCTAATAGTAATGTCCCAAGGATACAATTATCAGGGTGTTTCCTCAACAAAACTGTAGGACCACAAATGTAGTTGAATAGGATTTTAATTCTTTATAACATATGTATAAATTATTTCATGATACTTTTAAAGTTAAGGTTATTGACATGCTACACATTAAAGATTCTTAACTTTCTCCTCATGATCTTCCTTTCTACTCAATCTCATGGATTGACTCAACTATTATAAAAGTGTTTATAAGCAGTGAATAGACATGATGGGTGTTTATGTGTGACTATTTGTGGAAAATTCAGGGATTCATATACATCAAATCAAGATTGGCAGAGTATCTGGTTGCCATAAGAATACCCTTCACTTTGCTACCAACTTTGCTGGACCCTAAACACTTATAAAAGTAAAAAAGCTTACTGTTCCATGGCTGGGTGGCTCCACTGGGTGAAGCATCATCCCATACACCAAAAGGTTTGCAGGTTCAATCCCTGGTCTGGGCGCATGTGGAAAGCAACCAATGTTTCTCTATCACATCAATGTTTCTCTGTCTCTCTCTCTCAAATCAATGAACATATCTCAGGTGAGGATTAAAAAAATAAAATAAAAAATAAAAGCTTACTGTTAATTTTTTATCGTATAAGACTCTTTAAGGTTCCAATAGCTAATATATTTTATTTGATAATGGCATAATATAGTAGTTTGGCACTACTAGTAGTTTAAACTACCAGAGTAGTTTATTTACTTTTTCTCTGACATACCTTAAGTTACCTCATTTCCAAGAAATCCCCCCATCTTAAATGCCCACCCACTTTATCTTCTTTAAAAACCTACTCAG
Organism: Tonatia bakeri; assembly: GCA_004024845.1. Lineage (NCBI taxonomy): Eukaryota > Metazoa > Chordata > Mammalia > Chiroptera > Phyllostomidae > Tonatia > Tonatia bakeri. The sequence goes on from PVIA01007888.1 coordinate 58,742, forward strand.
TCTTCATAATATCATCACTGACTACCTTCCTCTAGAGTGCTTTTTCATCTGAATTCCATTTTAGAAATCATACAAGCTCTCCAGTACTATTTCATATTCCTAGATGCCCATCTATTTGGTAACACTTATGAAATTGTGATTGCCTTTCTTGTGTTAAAATTTCGAGTGTGCTTTCTCTTTATTGTGTGCATAGGTGCCATTTTCATAACAGATCTATATAATGTTCTATAGTCTAGATATCCCTTTTATGCTTCAAATTCCTCTTTCTAGCTTACTTTTAAATTCTTAAAGTTAGGGTACTTTGCTCAAATTCTGTGTTCAGTAAATGCATGTTACTGGGTTGAGGAAAAAGAAAGAGACTTAGCTACAACCACCAAGCAAAAGAACTGCTGTTATCACCAGGAGCTTTCTTGCTCCCTGGATTAATGTGCAATGGATGCAACTCCATACCAGATTAATTGCTACCAATCATGAAGCAGTTAATATACTCCCAGAATTTAGAAGCTGTGCTTGAATTATAAAGAAGTTTTCTGATTCTGTGTCAAGCCTGTTGATTATCTACTATTATTTAGCTGGCTTTATTTATTTAGTGGCAACAATTTCCTGAGACTATGCAGAACATTGAATTGGAATAGATACAATTCCCACTTACTGTTCATATCTAGTATTAGTTGTAAGTAGTTCATGATTAGGTATTATATGCGATTATATATCAACCATGAAAATAAGCACTAGCCAATTTCCAGGATCTCAAAATACAATAAATCATGTCAAATTTAAGGTACTACTTTTTTTTTCTATTTTATGGATTGGTTTTTCATGGGAAGGTAAATATAGGACTATTTGCTACATATAGATGCCTCTTTTCTCTAAAACTAGTGATGAAGAAAAAGCAGAAAATGACTTATCAGAAAGGAGCAGCTTCCTTCAATTTCCATTGATAGCTGGTTGATTAATCAAATTATGGTACATCCATGCAGCATAAGGTAGCCATGAAAAAGAATGAGTATATAATTCTCTATATACCAATATAGAGTGTGCTCCAAAATACAGGGTTGACAAAAGTAGCTTTACAGTTGTTTATGTGGAAAATAATACAATAATAAATAATACAATCATAAACTCTGTGTTTTACATACTCACAAATATAAACCTACTTTTGCTCCACCCTGTATATAGTGAGCAAAGCCTGGTACAAATCAATATGCATGATATGCTCATATTTGTATAAATACAAGTTTTAATAAATATGGAAGGATCTACATGTATGTGTAAAGATTTATCAGGAAGATTATGCAATGGACTAATTATGCAAATCACTTTGGAGCAGAAGGGAGATGATTAAAATGAAGCAATGAGAGGGAAAGTTTTCAATGAGTAACTATGTGTTTTCTAAATTTTTAACCATGTGAATATATTAACTATTAAAAATAAATGATATTCAAATTTAAAAAATGAAAATATAAGGGAGAAACAACAGAAAGCATTAATTTCTTAAGTGTGATGGAGCCAGTGAAAGTTTTCTGAAAAATATAGACTTGTATCAAACCTACAAGAATCTGAAAAACATCTTCAAAACTCCTGGTTTTTATACTGTTAACACTCAAAATGTTTCAATGTCAGGCTAAGATATGTGATTAGGGATTCCAAGGAGAATAGACATGGGATCAAATCTCATGAATCCCTATGAAGAGCATGGAAGTAGTCATCTATGAAGTCAGTGTTTGTGGTCATGAGTGTTCAGTCAATGTAGAGTTTGAGCACACACATTCAGGCATGATGGAGAGCTACTGTCTCCACTCCACAAAAATGCACTTAAGATCCAAGTGTAGTGAGCACCTTCCTCTATATCAAGCACTTTTCTGGAATCTGAAATAACAACAACTAACATAGCAAAAACAAATACAAAAATCCCTGCATTCAGGAAGAATACAGTATTGTTGGAGATATAGATAATAAATATATGAGAGGTCTGTCCAAAAAAAGTCCAGCCATTGTTAATATAATGAGAATGGTTTGCATGACATCTTTGTAACCTGGCAGCCAAGGAGAGTAGACTGGTGTTCACATGCATGAACAATGACGATTTCGCTGCACTAGTCACTGGGGGCAGTAGATGCCATTGCCATTGAGTGAGCATGTGGGCTGTGTGGCTGTCACATTCAAAATGATGCAACAAATTGCCATCAAATATTGCATTAAGCTTGAACATTCCTCCACAGAAACTATTCAGGTGATTCAGAAGGCTTTCATGGATGATGCAATGAGTGCAGTGCAAATAAAAGTGTGGCACAAGTGTTTCAAAGAGCATCGAGAATCTGTTGAAAGTGATCCACATTCTAGAATGCCTGCAACAAACAGAACACCTGAGAATGTGTATGGGATGCAATCCACAAATATTGGTGACTGTCATTGTAAGAACTAGAAGCTGGTCTGAGGGTTCCAAATACTACTGTGTCCAAGATCTTGATACAGGATGTTGGCATGAAACATGTTGTGGAAAAATTTGTTCTGCAGCTTCTGCTACCAGAGCATAAGGAATATTGTGCTACAGTTGCTAATGACTTGATTCAAACCACTACAAATGAACCAGATTTCCCAAGAAGGTCATAATCAGAGATGTATTGTGGGTCTATGACTATGATCCGGGAACAAAGGTCAGTCATCCTAATGGAAGTCTCCTGGTTCTACACACCCGAAGAAGGCATGTCAAAGTCACAGCAAGCAGGATCAAAAGCATGTTAACTGTGTTTTTTGATTGGGAAAGTGTTGTTCCTCATGAGTACACCTCTCCAGGCCAAATAATTAATAAGCAGTACTACCTCAATGTTCTTCATCAGTTGAGAAATGCAGTACAATGACATTGGCCCCAGCTGTAGGCAACTAGTGATTGGCAGTTTCATCATGACAATGTGCCTGCTCATGTATGATGTCTCATGAAGGACTTTTTGGTGAAAAAAGTCCCCTTCAAAGGGGAAGAAATGTCAGACTGTCAGTGAGATTCAGGAAAATACAATGAGGCAACTGATGGTGATTCCAACAAAGGATTTTGCAGAGAGTTTTGAACAGTGGAAGGGGTGCTGGGGGAACTGTGTGAGATCCCAGGTGCCTACTTAGAAGGGGACTGAGGCATGACTGTCCTATGTACAGTGTTTCTTATATCTTGTATCTTCTTCCATAAATGTTTCTATTTTTCATAGTATGTGGATAGATACTTTCAGGACAAACCTCGTAGTTATATATTTGCTAAGTTTGTCACCAACATATTTATAAAAGTCAATGGGGTCATTTCTTTCTTTCCAAGATGAATTAAGGAGGTAGACAGATTGCAAGCCAACTGCTAGCCATTGCTTTCCTAGGGAGTCAAAGATGAAATTCATGCACTTTCATCTGAACAGGAAGGACAGAGTTATCATTAACTGTGATGAGGAGGACAGTGAGTGGAGTGGTCCCTGTGAAATAAAACTGTAGGAGCTCAGCTCTTCACATTCTAAGTTTGAAATGAGAATTAGTCCATTACTTACATGAAACTGGAATTCTGTACCCTGGAATGCAGGCACAAATGTGGGACTCTTTTACAGCCTTTTGTAACATGGCTGTAACAGTCTTTACAGCCATGAGATAAGATGTGATCATCAGAAGAATGAGGATAGAAAGGTAAAACTTAAAATAGCAATATCAGAATTAATAAAAATATTAATCAAGAGACTTAAATATACATATCATTTTATTTTTAAAAATCTATTTAAGTTACTCACCCTGTGGGATAATCATAGAAATGCTGAAGGATAATTATTGTCAAATCATTTTAATAAAAAGACATTGATAACAATAAATGATAGAAAATAAATTAATTGTGTTCATTCATTCATTAAAAATAATGGACATATATGTGAAAAATAAGTAAAGTAGATTAAGGATCTACTTGATTTTAGATAAACCAAAAGTATATCTCTGCATACTTTATTTTTTAAACTGGGAAAATCTTCCAAATATTAGCAAGTGATTATCTCTGAATGGGAGGTTTTTCTTTTTCTTCTTTACTGTATTTTCCAAATTTTCTGCATAAATTTTATATTCAGAAAAAAATAGGTCATCTGTAAGTGGAACAACAAATTACATGAAAACTATAAAGACAACTAATAATATGAATTTTTATATAAAGAACATTTTTTAACTTATTTTTACTCATTCAAACCACATTTATTATTGAGCCACCACCATGGGTAAACACAGGGATATAGCACAAAAGATAAAGTCCTTTCCCACATGGAGCTTACATTTTGACAATAAAGATGCATAAAAATAAACATAAGATCTGTTGATGAGTAATAGATACTACTAAGACTAGATACTGTACTAGGCAGATATTATAAATAGTCATCAAAGAAGATATTATCATTGTTTTGCTCTGTCCTCTTCCCTCCTGCCATCTCCACCTGAACCCTTTACCAAATAGATTTCTGTTGCCTTCTGTGTGAGCCAAACAAAAGAGCTGTTATTTAAAGCAGTAACATGACTTTGACACATAAGACCCTTAGATTAATGTTTTAAAGTTACAATTGCTCATTTTCCATGTGAACTTTGGTTTCAGTGTTTTGGTAGGAGAATGAAACAAAGAGTATGTAAAGCTAAATTTTAAAAAATTAAATGGAGAAAAACAGGTTTCATGACAAAACCCCTAAAGTACTTGAAATAGCTAAAAAATTCTTTCTTGTTCACATGTGATCCATTAAACAACATTCCAAAAGTATTAGCCTACTATGTACCTTTGTAGTCAATATGCAGGTTGATCAACTTAAGCCTTTTTATGCAGTATTAATTTCCTATTTTGCCAGATGATCTCCAAAAGAAATGAGATTAAACTGTTGCAATGATATCTGATTTGACTTAAAAAATAGATGTATAATTGAAAAAAATGAAATATTGGAAAAGATATACCATCAAGGTTGCAAAATGCTTAATAAGTTGTAGAAATAAGACATTCAATAATAGATGGTTGCTTGAAGAAGAGGGTGGTAGTTGATTGTGATGACCTGTGAGGTTCTCTTTTATCTTGGATTCTCACATTTTTTGTATTATCTGTTTCCTGGCCTCATTTAAAACTAACATCAAATAGCAAAGAAAATGGATTATTCAGTCCAATGCTACATAAAAGAACATTAAAATTTTATTTAAGGAATAATTATAGTAGCATGTATATATAATACACTTGCATAGGTGCCATTCATTATTTCTTTTCTCTAGATAATGTTTAGTTAGAACCTTTTGGGTGTCAAGCCCTGATCTAGGAGTTGGGAAATTATAGAAAGCCTGTGCCATCATGAAATGTACATTTTAGTGGAGGAAACAGACAAAAACAAGAAACAAAAATTTATAATATGTCAGGCTCTGTAAATATAATAAACAAAAATAAACCCAGGTATGAAACAAAGGGAAACATGAGTATTATTTAGTTAGCACTGGGCAGTAAATAGGTGATAACCTATTTCAAAAGGTGATATTTGAGCACAGTGCATCTTAAGAAAGACATTTCAAAGCACAAGAAACAGCAAGATCAATGTCATGGAGACTGGATAGGCTTTCATGTTCAAGGAAGGAGAGGAAATGGGCTAGGAAATGATATCAGAGGAGTAAATGGGCTGGATCAAGAAAAGTCTCATGGGCCATAGTAAAGATTTTACATGTTATTTTAAATATAACCAGACTCCATTAGAGAAGTGAGAATAGAGTGACATAGTACTCCATAGATGGTGCTGTGAATTCTTCCAAACATTTAAAAAACAAATAAAAGCAATTGTCTTATTTTTTGTCATTAACTACAGATATATTTTAAGGATAAATTATAAGTACATATATATGTATAAATAACAGACTTATATAAATATACATAAAATATTATAAAAATTATTTAAAAGATATAAAACAAAATGGGTTTGTTTCAAGAATGCACTGTTGGTTTAGCATTTGAAAATTAATATGTTTTACCACATTGACATAATAAAAAAGAAAAAATATAATTATCTGAATAAATGCATAAAAATTCAAAATGTATTCAGGATAACTCATAAACCATTCTGAATATGGGATAATCTATAAACAATAAAAAGCTTCTATAAAAATATCTGTAGGAAGCATCACACATATGATGAAATATTGAAATCTTTTTACCTAGTGTGGGAATGAGAAAACGATGCTTGGTGTCACAAATTCTATTTAAAATTTTAGTTTTAGTTCAAAGTTTGTCATCCATTGGACGGCTTGCTCTCTAACCTGCTTTAGGTGCTCTTAAGTTTAGGTACATAAATGTTTACTAGGGTTAAATCCTCTTGTTGGACTGTTCCCTTTATCATTATGTAGTGTCCTCCTTTGTCCCTTGCTATAGCCTTAGTTTTAAAGTCTATTTTGTCAGATACAAGTACTGCTACCCAGCTTTTTTTTTTCTTTTACGTTTGCATGAAATATCTTTTTTCAACCCTTTACTTTTAGCCTATGTGTACCTTTCAGTCTGAGATGGGTCTCTGGGAGGCAGCATATATATATGGATCTTGTTTTCTTATTTATTCAGCTACCCTTTGTCATTTGGTTGGAGCATTTAAGCCATTTACATTTAAGGTGATTATTGATAGATATGTATATAGTGCCATTTTATTGTTACACTGTTTTCCTCTTTTTTTTTTTTCTTCTCCTTATTCTTCTTCTTATAGCATGCCCTTTAACATTTGTTGTGGTACTGGCTTGGTGTTAACAAACTCCTTTCAATCTTTCTTGACTGGAAGCTCATTATTTCTCCTTTGATTTTAAATGATAGCCTTGCTGGGTAAAGTAGCCTTGGTTGTAGGTCTTTTCTTTTCATCACCTTGAATATTTCATGACACTCTCCTCTGGCCTAAAATGTTTCAATTGAGCACTCAGATGTCATGCTAATTGATGCTCCCTTTTAAGTAACTAGCTGCTTTTCTCTTGGAGATTTTAGGATTATTTCCTTGTCTTTAAGCCTTGTCATTTTAATTACCATGTGTCTTATTGTAAGCCTCTTTGAGTTCAACTTGTTTGGGACTCCCTGAGCTTCCTGGACTTGTGAGTCTTTTTCCTTCACCAGATTCAAGACATTTTTGGTCATTATTTCTTCAAATAGGAGTTGATCCCTTGCTCACTCTATTCTCCTTCTGGTATTCCCATGATGCAGATATTGTTTCTTAACAATAAAATTTTTTTAAGCTCTCTTCATATTTTTACATTTTTTTTTCCTTTTGCTGCTCTGCCTGAATATTTTTTCCTACCTTGTGTTAAAAATAACTGATTTGATCCTCTACTTCATCTAATGTACTGTTTATTCCTTCCAGTGTATTATTTATTTCAGATACTGCATTCTTTATTTCTCAATGATCTTTTTTATGGTTTCTATGTCTTTTTTCATGCTGTTGAGTATCCTTATAATCATTACTCTAAGCAAGAGATCCCCAACCCCTGGTCCCTGGCCTGTTGGGAACCCAGTAGTTTGCAGGAAATAAATGAAAGTCTTAGTCGTCCTTTTATCTCAACACTATGACGCCTTATTTTGGAAGATGAACATGATCTGCCTACTTCAGGTCAAACCTGGGTTTCTAAAAGCCTGAAAAAGACCTGCATCCCTGATACAAATTAATTGAAGGTTGACATAATCAAGAAGACATAGAAAATATTACAATAGCTGTATATGCAGTGTTTCTGTGAGAAAACCAAAATGAAGACAGGAGAAAAGGATACAATCAAGAAAAGGACTTAAATCTAAAGAGATGGTAGTTAATTATATATGTTCTTCCTTCCATTTCCCCTTCCTGTGTTTCTGTAAATGGAACAGTGATCTAGTCAGTGGTTGAAACCACAATGTGAGAGTTATTCTAATTCCTCTCTTTCGTGCATGTTAGTCGCTCCCCACCTGATTACCATCAGCAAATTCTCTCAACTGTACCTTAATACCTTCCTGACCGCTCTCATCACCTATCTAAACTGTTTACCTGCCTGCTTCTATTGGAGGTTCAAAGTAATCCAAAATCTCTGACCTCTAGTTGGAAGCTCTTTTCCAACATCTTTCTTTAAATTCCTGGATGCTCATTCTAAAGTCAACTATGCTCCCAGCTTCTTGACTTTGTGAATGCTTCCTCTGATCCATATCATATTAACTCAGATCTACTGAGACTTATAGTTTATCTAGATTCTAGAGAACTGACAAATAAAGGTTTTAAAAACTGTAAATAAAAATTTGGTGTAGTTCATATATATCCATGCATGCATACACATACTTATGAGTGTGTGTATTTTTTAAGTGTTTACATACATGCATGTGCATATATGTCTTATATATGTGTGTATATGTGTGTTAGAAAAACACATTTATGTTTTTAAAGTTTTGTGAATAGTGGGATTGTTGGGGACATAAAACCTGCAATATTGGTGAGAACACATGAAGTGTGTCCTTTTCATCTCGTTTGTGCTGTCCGTCTGTTACCCTGTAACAGAGTTGGCTGGTTAACACTTTAACACCTTAGTGAGCACACTCCCCTTGAGCCACCCTGGGTGGATCACTGGTCACAGAAGAGAGCTTTGATTGCCCTCTAAACTAGGTTTGCTTTGCTCCCCAACATGAAAAATTTTAAAGACAATAACTTCAATTCCTTCTTGTATAGCTCAAATGGTATTTTATAAAATTATGTAAATTATAGAACATGCTGAATTAAATATGAAACTAAAGAGATTTTTTAGCAGGATCTTCTAAAATATACTTAGTGAGGCTTCTTAACTTTCACAAAACATCCATACCTGCTTCCAGAGCACTGACAGATAATACAACTGATGTTAGACTAAAGAATGTGAGAAAACTTAATGTATGCATCAGGCCTAATTGTACATCTAAATTTATGTGACAATTATTTCTTGTACTGATAAGAAGAATCCAAAGGTAACAAATCTAATTATACTTAGTTTATTATAGTTAAATATACTGGGTTTTTTTCTTTTTTAATTGTTAAAGACACTGTGCTAAATTAATGACAAAGGAAAGCAGTCCAATAAAAATCATGAAAGTAGGTTAATCTCCTTAAGCTCATATGAACTATGTCAGCCTCTATTCTTTCCCCAATAATGTAAACATGATTAGAATTCTCAAAAAAAAAATTAAGTAGAATATAGTCATTCCCTTTTCTATTAAAAAAAATTTGCACTAGAGCAGAGTTAGCTTTACCTATGAAAAAAAATCCTTGTAATTTAATACAGAGCAGAAAAATAAGACTTCCAATGACAAAAAAAAAAAGAATTCAAATATATATGCAAACATTTGTGATTTCTAGAGTGGTACAGGTATATACTTTAAGCAAAAGTTAAATGAAAGTTATTCATTATTCAAAATAAACCAGAAGAATGCATTACTTTGCAAAGACAAGTTGCCTTCTTTAAACAAAGTGATGCATTTTGAACTTGAACCTGATATGATTTATGGTACTGATATATTTAATGAAAAGGCAGGATAGAGCTGATTATTCCTTGACATTCCAACATAAACTGTAGGTCATATCAACATGTGGAAATTGATTATAGTAAGATCACTTACAGAGTTATACCCATTCTCTTTTCATGTAACATTGTTCATAGGTAACCAAAAATAGCCTTTACTCTATTTTAGCAGCTTTAATTTTGAGATATACAGAAGGTAAGAGGAAACAAAGGTAATATATTTTGGTTTACACAAAATGAATAAAAATGGGAAATAATCGGATATAATTTTAAGTTTAATTCAAACAGCTTTTTGGAAAGCCACCTTTCCTGTTTTCCAAACCTTGGCTAATAATCAAATAATGGATTTCTATTTTCCACCTGTTAAAAAATCAACTCTATTCCTTAAAGTAGAAAGTGCACATTGAATATGACTCAGATTTTATTAGAAACACATAGAATCTATTCAAACAAATTCAGCTAAAGCAATTACAAAATGGTCATTTCCCCAGTCTTGTGTTTGGTAGAACACTCATCATCTTTCCAATTTCCACAAGAATCCTGCTGACTCTTGTCTTTCTTCTGTGTGGTCCCTTCACCCTAGGGTGATGTCAGGAGGAAAAACAACCATTTAGGCCTGAAGTTGCCCACATTACCTCTCTCCTGGTTTACTTCATTCATCCTGTGGACCAGAAGGAACCTGCACCTGTTTCTGCACCATGTAATAGAGCCCTGCTACTCAAAAGAGTTTCTAGACCAGCAGCTTCCTTCTCTCCTGGAAGCTTGCTTGGGACACAAAAGTCACAGGCCCCAACCCAGACCTAAAGAATCAGAATCCACATTTAATAAAATCTCCAGATAATTCATATGCACATGAATGTTTGAGAGGTGCTGCTCTAGGCTACTTATTTGGTGCCCACATGTTCTTCCTAATAATAATCCTAATGTTAGTTGGTTTTCTTTTAAATGTTGAAACTATGGATAATTCCCTTTGATTCGAATGATGCCAATAACCAGATGCTTACTTTCTGTTACATCTTAGAGATGCCAATTGGTGTTAAACTAACCTATCTGTTTTTTGTGGTGGTTTTCTTATCCTTACACCATTGGCTGTCTTCAGTGAGCATGTGTGTTTCACCTCACAGATGTCTAAAGTACCACTAAATCTACTGTTCGATTTTATCTCACTGCAAATTAACTCTAATTCTGAAGAAGTAAATTATTTTCTCTATCGAACCTTGTGAAAGGGGAAGCAGGGATATTGGGAATATGAAGTGACCTCATTTAAACAAGGCTACCGACCAAATGGCAACAGTGGATATTCATATAAAATTATTGAAACAATCACTTCTCAGACTGGCACATATAAATCAACCATTAAAATAACACAAAATAAAAGCATTAGTCATGCTTTATTTGGGTAAAATATTGAAATTACTTTAAAACAGAAGTATTTGTTCTTGCCAAGCAGTAGCATTTTTATAATTAATGGCTTCTTCTTATTTTTTAATAGTCTCTTCCTGCTAATGTTTTTTTACCGAAGCATAAGTTCTGAGGCCTTAGTTTTCAAACAGATGACTTCTTTTACATTTTTACTTTGCACTCCTCACTTTAAGATTAAAAAGATATCTATTCTCCTTTCTGATTTTGCTATGATTATATGATCAAAAGGACAGACTGTCAGTTTTAGCTTTTCTGACTCATTTTGATTTTAAGATGCTGTTCTTTCTCAAGCCACATTTTTTAAATTTCTCTTTTCTTCCTTATATCTAAGTACTACAGTAACCACCTTATATATAAACAATATTAAATGACAATTAAAAAAACTCTTTACAAGTAAATTGAAGTTCTAAAAGTTTTTTTGTGGATCCTTTTTTCTGTTCCACCTCTTGTAGGTATTTAAAGGTGTCTCACACAGGATTTAAACTGTCTACATATAATGAGACTGGTTAAGTTTGAGGTAATTCAAGTATTTCTAGGGTAATCTGGATATTTCGGTCGACTTTTGGAAAAAGCTGATTATATTAAGAAATGATCTAAATTCTCCACTTCCTCTTAATCTCTACAGTAAAACTTTTCTACCATCACTGAGGTAGTCCAGGAGAACTCTTATAGAGGGCTTGTTAGATTTTATGTGATGGCGGTATCATCCTCCATGGATGTCTCTCAGATGAGCAAACTCCTGCTTGTGGATATATATCGCTATAATTATTTAACTCCTTATTCCTAATTAACCAGTGCTTTTAATTTACATAATGGTTAATCTTTATAATGTGACCAGTTCCGTTAAAGGATGAATTATCTAATGGAAATGGAATTGAGTTCAGAGATCATGACGCAAGGCTTTTGGTCCAGAATCTGCTGTTTGCTGACTGATGTCCTAGAAGGCGCTACTTGAACTCCATTAAAAACAAAAAAAATTATGGTAATGTTAATGCTGGCACTAAACTAAGAAGATTGTTTTGAAAGGGCATTAAATGCTTTTTTAGAAGTTCTTCAGAACCAATGTTTAAAGAAATCCAGGCTATTAACTGTTCTCCACTGCTTTTACTGAATCACTGCATTGTTCTCTGTACCCCTTTAATGTGTGAGACAAACATGTTTCACTGGTTATCTTGTGTAAGTGATGGAAGACAATTTTTCTGTCTGTTGTGATAAAATAGAAAGAAAAGGACCTGCTCTTTTACAATTGATCAATATTCTCTTTGTGTTTTCAACAACTTCACTCAGTTGTATTCTGTTTTTTTTTTTCCTAAGATAAGTTTCAAGATTTAAAATAAGGCTTAAGGAATGATTTTGCTGTTCGGTATTCTACACAATGTATAACTCTCCATGATGGGAAACACAGAATATGGTTTTGCTGTATCCTTATTTTGTTAAAATGTGGGCGAGTTTGTGCCTTATCTTGTACCCTGGAAATCTCTGTATTTGGAAGAAGAAAAAGCACTGTAACAGTTTCTCCCTTATGGAAAAAACTATAACAGTTATTTAGAGGCCTTTACTTGCTTTTATGCCAATAAAATGAGATATAAATTCAGCAAAATGCTTTTATAAAACAATGGAAGAATATTTGGGATAGCTCTGGTAATCACTGGTCTACTTGTATAAATGTATTTTGTTCCCAAAGATGTGGCCAGGATGCTCATGGAAAATCAGTAAGTGGAATTCTGCTTCTTCTATGTTGTTTTTGAAATGCATGGGTTACATAGAATAGGCAGAATCTTTTCAGAACTGTAATATTCTAGAGATCTGTGTATGATTTGATATTAGGGCTTTTTCTTCTGTAAGACAAAAGAAAGTCAGGCAGTTTCTAAAACTGACAGTGACATTTTGTTCATGCATACTCCCTCTTAATCTTTGCACTGTACATTTAAAAAAATACTCTATAGTAGAAGAACATTTTGACATATGAACTTAAAGTTCTTGGTATGGAAACATACCTGTGAGTAGCTTCAAAGGAGGTTTCCTAATTAAACATTGATATTAATAGATTAGAGAAACTGAAAAGTGATTGATTTATTAGTTTTGCTTAGTTCAGACATTTTGAAAAGAAGTATATACTAATTAAACTCTAAGTTGGATCAATACCAGAGAGAAATTTTAATATATAGAATTTGTCCTCTAGAACAGGGATGCTTGTTTTTGTAAATAAACAAAACATGGTCAAGGAATTCTATTTAGTAATTACTTAGAAATTCAGTGAATATAATATTTACTTTAAATCAAATAAATAAATTCACCTTGAACAAGAGCTAAATAGATGCTTTCTTGCAGCTGGGAACTTTTTAAAATTCTTTAAAAGTATTAATGCTTTGGAGGATGAGATAATGTAATTTAAAATTAATGGATATGACATGATAATACACCACATATAAACGTCTTGGGAATTTGATGGTATGAGACTTGGTAACAGTCAAGAGTAACAGATGTATTAAAAAAGAAATTAGCCCTGGCCAATGTGGCTCAGGTGGTAGGACTGTCATTCTATTAACCAAAAGGCTTCAGGTTTGATTCCTGGTCAGGGCACATTTCCAAGTTGCAGGTTTAGTCCCCCAACTAGGCTTGTACGAGAGGCAACTGATCAGTATTTCTCTCTTGTTTCAAATTTTCTCTCCCTCTCTCTCTCCCTTCCCTCTCTCTCTCCTTCTCTCTAAAATCAATAAGCATGTCCTTGGGTGAGGATTAAAGAAAGAAAAACATTAAAAGTATGAAAAAAGCAAATTGATCATTCAATTTAAGGTGCTGTTTTGAGGGTCTGTTAATAGAACATTGAATTGTAGATAACTTTAAATAAGTTCCTGTTACTGGAAGGTTATTTCATTTACTATACAGAGTAGTATATAGAACTTCAAGCTAATTATTGTTAAAAAGATAAGAGACAAAATAGGGGAGAAAGGAGTATTAGGAAAGGTGTTGGGAGAATAGGGCACAGTCTTGGTGCATCCTATGACTTTGAACATGGTACTTCACCTCTTTTATTTGTTTTCCTATGGAGACTAGTACCTGTTACAATTGCATTGGGCTACAAACCACAGAGAACCAGGTATATACTGGCTGCAAAAAAATACATTTTTTTTTTACTTAGCAAGAAATCCTTAAATAGGTAACCCAAGGCTATTCTAATGGCTCAAAAATGAGTGTGAATGTCCCAAGCTCAGTCCAGCTCTCCTTAGTTTGTAGGCCTGTAGCCTTAAGGTTTGCCCTCCAGGTGTATGTCCCACTTAAGGCAGACAGAACAGCAACAGGGGAAAAGCTAAGTATACTCTTTTATCAGGAAAGCCAGTTTGTTTTAAGGGTCAATGGCCAGAATATGGAGACTCACAGACTAAAGGGAGAGCAGAAAACAGAATTATGATTGACTTTGACCAAATTTAATCCAACACCTGGCCCAAATAAGTACATTGGCTCTCTCTAAAAATGCCAAGAAAATGACAATGGATTTTGAGTGGACTACTAAAAGTGTCAACCACAAGGATCCAGATAGGAAGGATATTTTAGATGAGGGGTACTTAAATTACTTAAACTCAAGTTTAAGGGCACAGCCTCCAGACAACCAAGTCAGCCATCTCAGGGAATGGTCCTCCACAAGACCGTCCTCACATCAGACACCAGCCCAAATTTGGAGGACTTCAGGACCACCCTAACTTCAGACCAGCTGGCTACAAATTTGGAGTCCCCAAAGACTCCCTTAGGTTCAATAATTTACTAGGATGACTTAGAGAACTCAAAATATGCTATAGTTAAAATTAGAGTTTCATTATAGTAAAAGGATAGAAATTAGCACCCGCCAAAGGAAGAGACATGTAAGCAAAGTCTGGGAGAACTCAAATACAGAACTTCCACTCATATTCTCCCATGGGGTACTGAATGACATTACCTCCTACTAGCTACAATTCGAGACTCAACATTTAGACTCAATAACTCAGAGTATTGCCAACTGAAGAAGCTCACTTTACCCTTCGATGCCCAGGTTTTTTATTGGGGCTCAATCATATACTGCTCACATGGTTGGCCTTAAGTTTGCAACCCCTTCGGGAAATCAGGGGTAATGCCTTTAGTTTCTAGTTCCTACAGAAGTAAAAAGGGCTGTGTGATTTATAAGTGTCCTTCGTGTATCCCATTGTTAGACTGCCTGGTACCATAGGCCTCAGGTAAAGACATTTTTATCAGGCAGGACATTTCAGGGACCAAGAGATCACTTCCCAGTAGCCAGGGGCAAAGGCCAGGCCTCTGATGTTTAAGTTAATCTTCACTATACAAAAGGATTGAAAAGAAGTTCTGACACAAGTCTCATATAATTCTGGCAAACAAATTACCACCCATTTACAATGTTAGGTTCCTGCCTATTATAGAGCACTGCTTTCCACATTAAATGTATAGGTTGTTTTATTTTGTTTTGTTTTGTTTTGTTTTGTTTTGTTTTGTTTTTTGACATTGAACTTTTCCTCCCACTCACATCTTCCCGTGGTACAATCATACATCTTCCAACAACACCAGTCTGGAGGAATGTGAAGCCTTAGCACCAGAAAACACCAGCATTTCTGGATATAGCCAAGCCTCCTCAACAGCAAGATATAGCCCCATCCTTAACATTTATCCATTCCACCACGGTCTCTGGCCATTCCCCAGCATTCAGCACTGCATCCTGGATTCTGCTATTCAGCCTCCATGAACTAGGCACACAAGCTGTTGCAAAGGATGTCTTCCTCGCTCAGGAATTTGAGCTCTTAACTGTGCTGGCTCAGCCCCAACATTACAACACATCCTTGGTCTTCTCCGTGCCATACAGAGTTTCTCTCTGTCTCAGATGCCATCCTGTTGTTGTGGTTGCTGCTGCTACTACTGTAACCTTCTACCTGGGGAGCAGCCACATATTTCACCCGATCATTTGGTGGTCATTTTACTTCCCATGTGGCCAGCCTGCTTGGTGCATCTGCACATTAAAATTTGTGTGAAATTCCTGGGGAGGATGGAGACAGAACTCTGGGTCTCTAAATTATTTTGAGATACTTACGAAAATTGTGAATTAAATAAAACTGAGGCCAAAACAGTTAAATGATTGGATGAAAGTCCCAGAGGTAATGATTGGGCAAGCCAGGATAAGAATCAAGGTCCTCCTAGCTTCATTCCTTGATTTCCCCAAGCTGCCAGCCGAAATGGATTGGAGCCTGCAGACTTTGCTGTATGAGATATTTTGCTTGCAGAGTCTCATGAGGCCTGAAATCAACGATTTCTAGTGGCCCTGTGCACCACAACCAAATCACTGAGGGAAGAGTCTCCTCCCTTCATGATTCCGGGACTATAAACCTTCCTTTAGGTCAGTGATCTCATCTAATCTTTCAAGTGTTAAACTCTTGAACCTTTCCATTTTATAAAGTCACTGGGTCCAGCTCCATCAATCTGCTTTTACCTTGGATGGAATTATAGAGTTTCAGATAGTTAAAGGGGCTAGCTCACTTTTCACAACTAAGAAAAGGAAGTAAAGGGAAATGCAGCAACTATGCCTGATTAATAAATGAGTTGGAGCTGGAATTGGAGCTCAGGCCTCCTTTCTCTCTGCCCACTGTCTTTGAGAGGCATGGTTTAGTTTTCTGGTTAGAGAAGGAAAAGCAAAATAGAGTTCAAGTCACGAGACTCATCATCCTAACACCCCACCCCTGCATCCAATGCCCATTCTTTTTCCCTCTAATAAATGCCTAAACTCTGCATCTTGGTATGGCCACGTGACTAAGTTCTGACAATAAAAAGTAAATAAAAATATAGTTTGTTATTTCTAGTATGTCTTCTCCAGAAAAGTGGAGTGGACCCTTCTTCACCCTTCCCTTCATTCTGCTGCCTGTAATGCAGACCTGTGGCTGGTGCTGTAGCAGCTGTCAGGTCAGGGCCATGGAAGTGGACCCATGAAGTGGAGAGAACTGAGAAGATGCCAGACCAGCCTTGCATTGCCTATGCAGACTGTGTGAGTGTGTGTGTAAGTGGGAGAGATTTTTGTCTTAAATATGAAATGAAATTACCCTTATTTTGGTATTCTGTCATATGCAGCCAAACCTATTCAACTAAATTTCTAGGATTAATGTGATTTTAAAAGGATTTAACTTGAATGGGCTCATTTTTAATTTGTCTTTTAATTCTTAACTAATATTTAGTATCTCCTGTTCTAGAATATATTTCATCTAGTTCAAGTCCTACCTCTCATTTTGTATTAATCATCATCTACAATCCACTTTCACTCTTAATAACATGATTTTATATTAATATTTAGTACTTCCTAAGTATATCTTGACTTCCCCAATAGCTGTAATCTCCTTGAGACTAAGGTCCAACCACTTCTTAGAATCACTTATGGTTTCTAACTCAATACTGAGAACACATAAGCCTTTTAGTAATTACTAAGAGAATTGTATTAAGTGCATTATTGATGTGTGTTATCAACATAAGTTACTTATAATAGTTAAAAACAGTAACGTGTGTATATATGTATGAGTGTGTAGCTCATAAAGTTGTGAGGCAGGTCATTGTGTTGATGAACAAAAGTGGGGTTTGGCTACTCGCTCTCACCCACAAGCAAATTCCAATGTCAAGGGTTGGTAGGGAAGGAAAGAAATCTTTATTAAAAGGTTGCACAATTTGGAAGGATGGGAGATTCCCTGGCTCCAGGTTCATCTCTTCTGGAAAACCCAGACAAAGTCCATCTCTTCCCAAAAAGACCAAAACCCAAAACAGTACCCAGAAATCCCATCCATCCTTATCTGCCCTTTGGAGCCTGAGGCTGTTAAACTCTACCGCTTCAGGCTTCTTCCTGGGATCTGCGTGTGGGACTGGCACTGCCATCACCCTGTGGCTTCCAGGACCTACCTGATCCTGCAGACACTCCAGCCTGCACATCCACACCAGTGGGTCCCAGAGGAAGAGAGCGTTTCTTCCTTCC
Organism: Tonatia bakeri; assembly: GCA_004024845.1. Lineage (NCBI taxonomy): Eukaryota > Metazoa > Chordata > Mammalia > Chiroptera > Phyllostomidae > Tonatia > Tonatia bakeri. The sequence continues at coordinate 76,641 of PVIA01007888.1, forward strand.
CTTCATTTAAATCTCCTGGCCCAAACTCTGCAGCTCTGGGAGGGTCCACATCCCCCAACCAATCCCATCCTTTTCGCAGTCTGGACTGACAGAACAACACATCCCTCTGCCACCATTTTGACCTTTATGGTACACATGCAGCTATGTCCTTGGTCCCATCTTCAATCAGGGACCAGAAGGAGGTAGGAGGGCTTTTCCCTTTGCCAATCATTCTTGCTATCCTCCCACATGCTCCATGCAAGGCTTCCTCCTGCCATGTCTCTGCCTGGGGGTGGAGAAATCTGTTATCATATGTAACACACAGCCTTGGGCATTTCCTGCAGCCCCTGCCTCACTTGGGACACTTTGGGGTATCATTACTATCCCTGTTTTGAATTAAAGAAGGAAAACAGAATAAAAGAAGTTTAGAACCTGCACAATAACTTCCTTCAAATGTTCATCCTGGAAGAGATAGAACTAGAATAATTCCTGACCTTCAGAGCATACATGGAACTACTCGCTGCACCCTGTCGCCCGAAATTCCAAGTAACTTCATGCTCTCCATTCAGTATGGCATACCTTAGAGAGTGTCCCTGCCATTGAAATCATTGATATAATATCCCTTCATAGTAGCAAATAATTATCCCTTTCCATCGTTCTGTTCTATTCTCAGCTACATCCTTGAGGATAGTGGCAAAACTGGCTTAACAGAAATGACACAGTAAGCCTGCTTCCACTCCTTTAGTGAGGAGTTGTCACTGGAAGGTGATAACCAGCTTCTCTCCCTAACTGAGAAGCCATCCAGCCAGCAGGGTTCCATTCCTCAGTATCATATAGTCAGGGACAGGGGGTGGCAGGAGGGGGATCCAAATGGTTTCCTGCACCTCACAATGGACCTAAGTGCCAGTTAGTGAATATTTAAATAGTCAGAGAATATGAATTCATATGACTTGACAACCTTCCGGAAACTTGCTGCCATCTCCTAACCTAATTACAGCCTTAAATATTGTTACCATTAAAAACTCATAATTTCGAGCCCTGGCATGGCTCAGTGGATTGAGCATGGGCTGCGAACCAAAGCATTACAGGTTCGATTCCCAGTCAGGGCACATGCCTGGGTGGCAGGCCACGGCCCCCAGCAACCGCACATTGATGTTTCTCTCTCTTTCTCCCTCCCTTCCCTCTCTAAAAATAAATAAATAAAATCTTAATAAAAAACTCATAGTTTCAATGGATCAAAAAACTATGGTACATTTACACAATGGAATTCTATGCAGCAGAAAGAAAGAAGGACCTCCTACCCTATGCAACATCATGGATGCAACTGGAAAGCATTATGCTAAGCGAAATAAGCCAGGCAGTGAAAGATAAATACCATATGATCTCACCTTTAACAGGAACCTAAACAACAAAACAAAGAAAGAAGCA